>JAOYMR010000012.1:4743485-4753916 GCA_025802075.1 Tenebrosternarchus preto | reverse complement strand
TATAAGTTCGGTCCCTGACATGCTATCATTTGCTCACTCCTGTTATAAGTTCGGCCCCTGCTCGCCTGCCTCATAAAGGGTTTTCCTAATGAGAATCAGAACGAGCTAATCGGTCAGCACTCGGATCAATAGCGAGAGCAGCATGGTGGATTCCTTTACCAAAAGGGACTGCTCATGCTCATCTTTTGAAACATGTTCGTTGCTGGGATGGTATAAAAGGTACAGTCAGAAGCTGCACGTCTTTGAGCTTCTCCGTCAGCTCCAAGAAGCACGCAGTCATACACAGACACACATTCTGAAACAAAAAGGAAGAAAAACAACACCCCTCCCCAAAAAACACACACACACAAAAACAACAACAACACAAAAGCGTAGATTGGAAGCAGGATTCTTCTAGCCAGCAACTGCTCCGGAGTTGCCATGGCAACCTAGCAGAAATGGCAAACTTGCAGCACTTTGCCTCAGATTTCGTGCCTGACGACAGCTGAACAGAACCGCAGCCATTGTGCGGCGATACCCGTGAACGTTCGCGCGCAGAAACGACCCGTGTCTTGTTACCACCGTGACCCCTGCCGCGACCCCGACACTAACGAGTCAAGGGCTCGGCGCCTCTGCATGTTTGTCACCTTCCACGGATCTAGTTATCGTGATGACCGCCTTGACTCCATCAGGCCTCGGAGAAGCTGTTCTGCCATGTTTGGTGGGTGGGGGGGGGGGTGGATGTGCTTGCTAACCGTTCACTATATTTCAGATAAATGGTGCACCAACTCTGTCATTGCTAGTCATTTCTGTGTTGTTTCAGTCCTGGAAAAGGTCTCTTCTGCATGGACATCAGTCTGACAGGTGTCACCTCACAGCCAGAAATGGACGTGACATCGTGTCCTATTTCTCTTATCCTAAAGTTTTTGAAATATCTTTTGGAGACTCATGTCCCCCACAGAGGGACAAAAATGAATAACCAAGTCTTACGAAGACATGCTTTGAGGAAGGGTCGTATCTGGAAGATGAATCGATCATCTGGCAGAAAGCTCCATCCTTGCTGTCTCTAGGTGACAGACACCTCCAAAAGCAGGGATACAATGAGACAACGTTATCCTTATATAAATATTACACCTACAGTATGGTTGCTCCATGAATAAAATGAGAGAGAGAGAGACAGCTTTTATCTTGATCGCGAAAGCGCCGGTCAGACTTCGAGAGCGTCTGTGTGCTTCAACGCACTGCGGGCGTTGTGTCCTGGATGAAAGGAAGAGGCTCCTGTTGATAGCGCCCGGAACCAGCCGCACAGGAGGGGGTGTGGCTTCTGTTCCAGCTTTAGGCTCAGACAGAGGACAAGACTTTCAGCACCAGCAAAGGAAGCTAACACGCCTGGCAGCCATTCAAACCGAATCGTACACAGAAGCCATCTGTCATCTTCTATCAAAATATATCGCGGTGGTACAACAAAATGATAGCATTTATATAATTACAGTTAAAAAAATATCAGATGGGCTAGTGAAGTGTTGTTTGAGTACAAACAAGACATCCAGAAACACTGTAAGCCTGCATGTTGAGATTTACTTTAGGATGGTGTGACTACTGAATTGGATTAGCATTGGCTGATCAGTGGCACCTTGCCCACAGTGTGGTAATCCCAGGGACACAGTGCAGTCTGGTCCCATGCAATTGTCAGTTCACACTTTCAGTGAAGAGCCTCTAAGCCTTCAAGAATCCAGCCACGTGCTGCATAGCTGTGATGGGCTCATTCGTCAGAGACTTGTGAGTTAGTGGCCATGAGTTTTGATTCCAGGTGCTTCAAACCAGTGCGTGGACTACAAGTGCCTACAGGATTACCAGTGCCAACATTACCATTGCCCACGTTACCAGCTCCTGCCCGGTTGGCCGTGAACGGTTTCTGCCTGTAATGCCTAAATGCCGAGGTGATATTGTGTTTGAGAAACATGTGCTTGTTGCTGGGAAACATCAGTAGACTTTGATTCCTTGTTTATGGACATCTTTGATTATGCATAATTTAACAAGGCTTTCAGCATTGTATTATTGATTGCATTGCATTTATACACCGGTGTAAACAGTAATCTCAGGGTGAACAATATATTTGACATCCAATTTATTAGAAATGACCGTAATCTACCTACACTTATTGGCTTCAAATTAGGTACAAGTACAGTGTAGATGCATTTTATTAGGTAAACTGATCTTGCATGTCCATTCTACAGATGTAAGGGACCTCACTTCATCAGGAATACCTTGCAGATAAACAGTTAGGAAGTATAAGCAAACTCTTGCTGTGCAAAATATGGCGGTTAACCTGTAGTCATTTTCTGCCCATGGAGCTACTGCTGATTACATGTTATTTGCGTGGTGGACCTTCCCATCACAGAATTAACACTGCAGTGGCCTGGTTGTGGGAACTGAGCTTTTGTTTTTTGCCCTCAGCCTCATTGCAAGGCTGAGACCTTGTCCTCCAGCAACACTCCTGCCATCAGGAACCAACCACCAGCAGAAGGTTGGGATACGGCTAAATCACACAGCGCACAGTGACGGTTCTGCTATACACTGTGACCGTAAGGGGTGTCAGAGAAAGTAGCTGGTGTGTGCATATGCTCAGTGGTGTAAACATTAAGCTCAGTGTGGTGGGTAATTGCATACTGCTTTATGGAACCTACAGCCTGTCACTCCCTGAAGTAATAATGGAAGAAATCGAGCTGGTGTTTCTCTGTGCCGAGCCAAAGGAAGAAAGACTCCAGTGTTCTTCACGATATTTCATCCATGAAGTTGCTTCACAGAAACCAGACAAGGAAGAGCTGTCAGCACCGGTCCAGTAAGTCTTCTGAAGCGGACAGGTGTGTGACGCGCGGCCAGATTACAGCACGTTTTCACCCTCTGTAGCTTCAGAATCACGTCGCTTGCATAGCTGATGAAGGACCTCTGTCCCAAACGTCCCGTTTCTGTGGAAACCTTGGGTACTACACTGCAATTTTTAACACATTTATATATACAGTACACTGCATTTACTCCCTGGAATCATCTTCAGATATATATATGTGCACATGGGTACATCTGCTGTCAAAACCAATTACACATTTTCACAGCAGAATAAGGCGGTAAAACCCGTGCACAATCTGCCAATATTAGTAACAGATGCCTTTAAACGAAATTGCACCTATTTCACAAAAAAAAAAACCTTGTGACGATGGCAGACGATGTTTTTGCTGCAAACCTTCGAAACACATTAGTTGGGTACATTAGTTGATGACAAGCATATTGCCACAGTCACCCTCTGAAGTTCAGGCAATGTTTTTTTTGTTTTTGTTTTTGTTTTTAAACGGCCCTATTACAAGATCAGAGTCTGAGTTGCCCAGCCACGTACTGACCAGGCCGACAGGACAGATTATTCCTGCCTCATCTTAGCTTTACTACCAGCTTTGGCACCAAGTTGCTAATCGTTGGCCACACCGTCATCTTTAGTGATTGGCCTCTTTTTATCTCTACTTTATTCTTATTTTGTAATTTTTTTTGTCTTGGTCTGATCTTGCATCTGATTTTGCAGCTTTCTTTTAATGCCACAGTCTTTTATTTTCTTGATTTTTTTTCTCTTCCTTTCTTTTATGATTGCTCAGTCTTTTTCACTGCTCTACCAGACTTCACCTGTTCGCCTTGCAGGCTGAATTGCCCTTATAGGCTCCACCTCTAGTCGCCTTTTCTACTTCCACATGCCTTCAGATTCTGTCGGAGGTCTTTTCCTCCTGTGCTCCTCCCCCTACTCCGCACACGGGCTCCGATAGGTCCTTAGGCATCGGAAAAGCGTCTCCTTGACTCCCGATTTAGGTCAGCTCTTTCTGACCTAGTTAAGAGCTAAACATTGAGCAGCACCAACCAGATCCTACACAAGCAACGCCACACCCTCCACACCACCCACCACCCCACCCGTCCCTCAACACAGCTGTGGAGCGCAGTTTCTCCTTCTAGAAATACTGGTAGCAGTGTGGGGGGCAAGTATTCCCACAGATGGACTGGTTGAAGAATTCCGGATGCATCCGGAGGAGTAAGACCAACTGTTCACCACGGCAACCTCAACAAATGGCCCAGGATTACACCACAGACTGATGGCAATTACAGCGCGTCTTGCCAAGATGATATAACCTTGAGAACTTCACTTTTCATTTTTCATGAGAATCTTCTTACTCATAACAAAGACGAGAAGGAATATCTCAAAAATTACAATCCAAATAGGTCATAAGAGGAGTTTGTGGAAAACGTGTTAACAAAAGACAGGAGCACAAACAAACACAAACGTTCATTCAACCCGCCGTATAAACCATAGACCGTATATATATGGTCTATGGTATAAACTGTGGCTCCGTGACACAACATGACAAAATGGTTCAAAATTAAAACAATCCGTTTAACCGTAATAGCAAACATTTATTTTAATATGTATAAGACATATCATCCCCACTGAAAACACATTGAAAAGCAAACCCAAGGGGGTTAAAATGTCAAGCTATTTGTCTGACATATCTCTAAAGTTACATCTTCCACCTTGATTTTTTTCCAGTGCAAAAAAAAGAAAAGAACTGGCACTCAAATAAATGTGCACCATGTGATCTCTGTTTAAACAACCGCTCATGTGAATAACACTTTGTTCAAATCTCTCTTTTTACTTAACACTATATCATAAGTGCGCTGGCAAAGTTACAAATATTTATTTACAAGGTCCCAGTGGTTACTCAGTTGACTGGATAGAATGCACTGTTGAGCATATAGAAAGGTAACACCCTTCAACATCAAAAGAGGCATCTTTTACAAAACAAAACTCAAAAATTCCAAAAAGAGAAAACATTGTTACAGTACATACAGTATCAGATGACCATGCAGTTCTAAGATCAGTTTAAAGCCATTTTTAAGGTACATTTATACTGTACAGTCATGTATAAAACTCTAAAATTAAATGGCTCATTTCTGATATATCCTGGTAAGACACACTCCATTGAAAATATGTATATGTGTATCAGTGTCATCTAATTTTGAATGAAACAAAGTAATAAAAATGACCTTAATCGTTAAATTCTATAAATGATATTGTACATTGTAGTTAAATTCTCACCATGTTGAAGTTATCTGGGCTATTGATATATTCTCTTTTTTTGTTTGTTTGTTTGTTTTCTAAATATGATGTAAACAATGCGGCAGGATTACATACGAACGTCGTCATTGGACGTTCCGTAGACGAAGAAGCCCCTCCCCTCTCGTGACCTCTGTCTCCCCTAAAAAAGGGGTCAGGTCACCAATTTTTCTGCTTGTGCATTTTGTTCCACTGATGATTTCAGGGTCAAACACATTGACCAGACATGTGCTCAATTTTCACTACCAGTAAAAGCACTGAAAATGCTAGAAATCTAAACCCTAGCACTTATTAAGGTGCAAGAAGGTCCTAAATCATGGCAAACGTTCTGTCCCACGTACCAAGCTATTCATAGCACTGCCCTGCTCCGTAAAGAAGGTATCATTGTGTCCACAGCATCTAGCGGTTATGCACCGTAATACTGTATTAGGGAGAGACTGTACTACATTGGCACAGTTATGGTAATTTACAGCAGTAAATCAATATCTGGCTCGGAACCTTTCTGAGGCACTCTATGAATGAGGATTATTAGAGGAATATTCCTGCGGTGATGGAGGAATGAAAAGAATCAGGCGAACCGTCATCGTCCGCACACCGCCAGCGGTTTGGAGTCTGAAGCATGTTCAGGAAAAAGGAGAAGGAGGTGGACGACCCCACGACCCCACCAGGCGATGGGTGAAGCAGGTTGGAAAGGAACCCCCCCCCCCGCTGGAAATATCCAAGGTGGGGAGACGTAGATCGTGGGGAGACTAGGCTCAAACCGCAGGAGCAAAACCGGCTACAAATTCAAACCCAGAATTAAAACCAAAAGCAATATGCAGACTGAGTCAATGAATACAAAGTACAGCATGTTTATCTATTTCAAAGGCAGGTAAATATGGCCGATGTGAGGTGCATCTTAACGTACATCTTTGTCTGCACCCTGACCCCTAGTTTAAGGCAAAGGCCTTTTCTATGAACCCTTTATTTTTTTTTTTCTTTTGGCATCAAAGAGTAAGTAGCAAGTGTTACTACAGCAAGCTCCCTGTCCACTACTGACTGGACTCTCTGTAAACATCCACAATCACGTTCCCCTAATGGTTCTAAAAGCAACATGGCTAAAATATTTGCAGTGCTGTGAGGATAACTGTTAACCATTAGCAGTGATATTATAGTGAGGGTGAATAATGGAACCCAGTACAAATATTTACACTGAGAAAAAAATCACACTGGATATGGTACGAAATTAGTTTTCATAAGCACCCACATGTTGCCATGTAAGACAACACACATATTCGATAAGGACAATGAAAGTTTAAAAAACACTGTCTAGGTAGTCAAGACACTATTGTTGACAAAAAGTCTCTTAATGTATGATAATAATAGCAATGGTTATAAAACAGAAAAGAAGTATAATCAAATAAGCCAAATCACAAAACGACCATCACCAAAGAGCCTTGAAAAAAAAAATGTTTTTTGTGCTTTTTGTCACAGTACGGGGAAGAGAGTGAGATTGCGCAACACTGCCTCACGTGGGTGGAGCCTATCAGCCATGGAAAAGGCAGGAGATGGAGAAGTCCAGTCTGACCAGCTCTTACCTGCCCCTCCGGAGAACTGCAAGTCAAGCGAGCAAGGCCACTCCGGGAACGGAAAAAAAAAAAAACAAAGTGAGGAGATGAGCGTGGGTTCAGTCTTTGAATGTCACGGTGGGAGGAGGAGTTGGGGAGGCCTTGAAAAAATGGGGCAGATTCCGGGCGTTGTCGGGGCTCGTGCCGCGGTCAGGCAGGAGGATGACGTTGACGTTGTTTTTGCGGCGGAGGGTGGAGTCCCGGCTGGAGGCGATGGACAGCGTCTCGGATGCGGCCTCGCTGCTCGTCTCCACGGGCGTGACGCGGATGGTGGTGATGCCCTGGTGAGGGTGGTGGTGCGGGTGGTGGTGGTGGTGGAAGTGCGGGTGGTGGGGGTTGCTCATGTCCGGCAGGCTGCGCTGACCGTCCACGGAGCCGTAGGCGTCCCTGAGCGAGTCGCAGCTCTCCGAGTCGCGATTGAGGTCGTTGAGCTCGAAGGACTGCCGAAGGCTGGAGCGCTCCTGCGGCCTCCACCTCCACGAGCCGCTGCCATCCGCCGAGGGCGCCTTCACCATGGGCCGGCTCTCTGGGTGCGCATCCACGTGCACGATTCCCGGCCCCGGATCTTGGTCCGTCAGCGCCTTGTAGCGGATGGAGCCCGTGCAGCTCACGGTGGAGCCCTCGCTCTTGGGGCTGCCCTGCATTCCCAGCATTCCTTGCTGCTTGGACATGGCGATCACCTGCATGATGCGCGGCTGGCTGTTAGTCCTGCACACGCCGCTCTTCTCCGCCACCTTCAGCCACATGGAGCGGCCGTTCCCGCTGCCGTCTCCCGCCTCCCCGCCGTCGTCCTCCCGTGGCGAGGAACACGCGTTCTCGTGCACCTCCTCGGGGATGTGCACCAGCTGTGATGAGCCCGGGCGCGACTGGATGGAGACGCGGGCCCCGCCCGCCAGCCCGCCCCCTCCTCCGTGATTGGGCAGCGGCACGGCCCCGGGCGGAAGCTTGACGTACTGGGCGACCGGCCCCCCGCGCATCTCGGCGTCCAATCCCACGCCGGTCGGCTCGGACGTGCAGCGCAGCTCCATGCTCCTCTGCGGCGAGCGCATCATTTCGCCCTCCGGCCCCGCCCCTGGCCCCGCCCCCTGCTGCAGCGGAAGCTTGCGGCCCTCGTTCTTGCTCTTCCACTGCGACAGCAGCTGCTTGGAGCGCGTGGAGTCCATGGAGGCGTGGATGGCTGCGTGACGGCGGGGCACGGGCTCCTCGCCGCCCAGCGAGTGCGTGCGGGGCAGGGTGTTGCTGAACGTCATCAGACTCTCCTTACACAGCGGGCTGGGCGGGGTGATGCACTCCAGCTCGGTGCTCGCCCGTTTGAGGCTGCCCATCGAGCTGCCGGAGCGCTGCGGGCCGCGGAGCAGGATGCTCTCGGAGCGCGCCGACGTGGGCCGCTCTCGCACGCTCATGCTCTTGGACTGCAGCAGGCGAGCCACGTGCTCCGTGGTCAGGTTGGGCAACGGGCGGAGAGGCTCCCGCAGCACCGCCTGGGACACGAGCGTCGGAAGCTGCCCGGGAATCTGCAGGGCTGGCTGGGGCATCTGGGGAGGCGGCAGGGGCTGCGGGTGTGGGTGCGGGTGGGGGTGAGGATGAGGGTGGGGGAGGCCGTGGGCGTGCAGACGCAGCCGCTGACGGAGGGAGGTGTCCTCGCTGGGTTTGAAGTTCCCCACCGCGTACAGGCCCTGAGGCGAACCAACAAAGCAACATAGTTACCGTGTGTGACATAACATAAGACAAAGGGTGGGTGGGTAATGAGGCCCAGGGTGACAGAATCTGAAACCACTGTCTGATGCCCAAAACAGGAACATTATCACTGCATTACAATCAATTACCTGTATGGCAACATTATCACCTCATTATCCCTGTAACAGCAGCGCAAAGAGCAATATCGGCAAAGCAGTGGCACACAGCAACAGATGGCAGCTACAGGGCATTCATTTACCAAGCCACCCACCACAGAGACCTCTGCATAGGATCAAGGACTATTGGAGTGTCCTTCATAGCACAGTCTAGCATTTCTCCTAGACTAGTGACATCACAAAGGGATCGATTAGATCACAGGCCTTACGTTGTCAAGGTTACAGTTGATTTGTGATTGACAGCTGGACAGTAAGCAGTAAACCCCCAACCTCCCACCACCACCACTACCACCACAATTTGAGAGGCGAGCTGGCAAGATGGGTTTTACTCAAGATCAGCTCTGTGATCGCCTGCTCAAGTCTGGGAAACAGCCAGAAGCTTCTCCAGCAGGCAGAGTGGCAGAGAAAAAAGCACAGGGGGGAAAAAAAACACAGACGGGGACTGTTTGTGAGGACGAAGAGGAGGCAGCCTGTGCATGGGATTTGTGCAGGGGTTACGTACGACTGAGATGCATACCGACAGAGAACGTAGCAGGTGGTGGACCCAAGAACCAAGAAGAGGCCAGGGGTGGGGTGAGGAATGACCCCAGAGGGGGGGGGGGTGGGTAGGGGGTCGCAGGTCGGGGGTCAGGGGGGAGGGCACTCACCAGGTAGATGGCAACGCCGCTGCCGATGAGGAAGCCGCAGTAGACGTCGATGGCGTGGTTCTTAAACTGGATGATCCGCGTCAGGCCGCAGATGACGGCGCACATGATGAAGGAGAACACGAGGAGAGGCTTGAGCAGCTTGGAGGAGTCGGTCAGCGTGGCATTGAAGTACATCTGCAGACAGGAAGCACAGTCTGCTAGCTCCAGCGCTACACACCTTTTCGGTAGGGGAGCAGTGACAGGTATAGGTTTGCTACTGCCGTGACCTAATTTGTACAAGATTTTTTTCTCTCCGGCTGGCGGGCATGAATGGCACGGTCAGCTTGGCTTAAAAAGAACAAAAACGATTACAAATCAAAACTGGGAGTCAGGAGAGGAGGCGGGGCTTATCGTGAGACGAGGTTATGATGTAATGAGAGCATGGAGGTGGGGGCGGGGCAAGTCGGGGTGGAGGGGATTTACTTACAGAAACATAGACCGCAGCGAAGGCAGCTAGTGTTGCATGCTGGGATGGAAAGGACTTCCTGCAAAGGCAAGCATACACAGACTCAGCTCTCCATTGCCTCCGTCGACATACAATCATTTAATCTTTTAACATGTACGTGTGGATGTATGGAAACCCATGACTTCAAAAGCACTTCACATGCACAAACGAGAAGCATTTTCCATCTAAAACTGCTTTTCTGGAATTTTCCGACCACTAGTGCACTCTTCAGCCCATGTTTGTATGCACATATACTCACCCCTTTTACAAGAAGCAATATATTTATTAGAAACATCTTGAATGAGTACAGCTATTGTTATCTGCCCTCCAGCTCTTCAGCAGTGTTTTTTTTTTCGAATCACAGGGGTGTTGGCTAGGAATTTTCGGATGGCAATCCACCCTCGTCCCAGCAGAGACGTTGACATTGTGTGCAAACTCCTGCAGCACTGTGTCTGTGCTACTCAGCATAACACCCACTTCACTGCTGTGCCAAGAATCCTCCAGAACCCAGAAAATACCCAGTCAGCAAAGCTCCTGCGGTCCGAATCTGTGACGGAGGATGCCGGCGAAACGCATCGGCAACAGTACGTCCAGCTGTTTGGCACGATCCTTCGGCCGAACAAAGGCTCTGATTGGTGCGTGGAGACCGAGTGGAAGATCTGTATGTCTGTCGAGGAAAGATGAACGATGGAAAGGGGGAGGGGGAGGTGGAAGG
>JAOYMR010000012.1:4658652-4671793 GCA_025802075.1 Tenebrosternarchus preto | reverse complement strand
CCCCCCCCCCCCCCCCCCCCCCCCCCCCCCCCCCCCCCCCCCCCCCCCCCCCCCCCCCCCCCCCCCCCCCCGGTTTATTCTTTACACTCTTCAGGGAGTGTTTCAGTGTACATACGCCCGCTTGCCTCTCTGATGGGAATGCATTTGTTGCTTTTTATTCGTAGTCTTTAAAAGCTGCAGGAATCCTTGGACTACATGCAGTTCTCGCTCGCATTGATTTTGAGAAGGCATTAGGCATGCAGCTGACAGCCCAATGCCCTCCAAATTTATGATGGCCCTCAGTAAGACGGCAGAACATGGTGCAGTTTTTATACCTTAATATTCCAGGTTTTGTTCATAAAATCTAGAAGCTTCTTTCTGTGCAAATACAGACACATTAAGACATAGTCTGTCCAAGGAATGGTCAGGGGTGTAAAAATTGTGACCGTTTCTGTACAGCAAAATGTCTTAAATGCTTTTTTTCTCTCCAGATAAAGACCCTTACATAAAATGATGTGCTCTGTAAAAACACTAATTACGTTTTAATGATGCGCTCCGAATGCCTGAATTGTGTTGGTAAAAGCCAATGAGGCCCTGTGCCACATGATAATAGCCATCACTTTCTGCAGACTCATCCGATTTAAATGTCATCGTATTTATTTTCACTACTGTAGTATATTAACCTAAGCACAAGGTTTCGCTAAACTGAACCGACTTTAGAAGGTGTAGCGCATTTTAGCTTACGCATGGTTCTTAGTTGGGAGTATGAAGCACTGAATTCCTTCGCTTCAGCAGGAAAGGTTAATTATATTTCACCTTTAGAGGGCTGCTTCAATTGATATTGAAGGAAAGAGACAGAATTGCTGAATTAGACGGCATAAAATTAGCCTTGACTAGGTTCTTCAATTAAGCTTGAGATGAGCTGTGGAAGTTTAAAATTAGTCAAATCAAAAGCTGTGTGGTTTGAAGGGTTAAAAAAAAAAAAGAAAAATCAGGCATTTTGAAAGGAGTGTGGTCAAAGGCAGGTAACACAACTGCAAAGATGGCTTCGGGTAAAAAGTAAATAAATAAAAAAGATAATATAACATGGGAATTTTGTAGAGTTGTTTGTATTCTGGGCAATTGTGAAAAATCTGAACACTAAAATAGGAGTGGTATTGTTCCTGCAGGGGAGAAACAGGGAGAAAAAATAAAAGTTCTCAAGTGAGTAAAAGCAAAATAAAAAAACACTTTTCAGTTCTTTCATTCTTTTTTTTTTCTTTACCTTTTCTCATTTCTTTCTTTCTCTCTCCTATTTTTATTTATTTTATTTATTTTTTTGTCTTGGGAGCCCAAGGCGTCGCTGCTGTTCTGAAGCTGAAGGTTTTTAAGAGCTGTTGATGAGTAAGAACGTAGACATGGCTGGATGGAGAAGCAGAGCGGTGAGCTGTGCAGTATCAATGGCTCACAATACACTCGAGCTCAATAACTGTTTCAGTTTTATTAACTCTTGATACAAACATCCATACATTTTAATGGACTCTGGAGGTACTATGAACTATTTACTTTCAAATGAACATTTAAAAGAGCCCTCTATTATTGTACTGTCTAAAACCAACATTTAAATGGAAGACTTTTGGTGTAAAGACATATTTGCATAAATTACATTACAACCTCAGCAAATAGGCAGGCAAAAGGATGCAGAGTAACAGGGGGAGGCATGTGGGAGTGGGAGGGGAAAGACATTAGAGGAGGCGGGGCTTAGGACCAGACTGCTGAAGTGAGGCTTGGTATGTGGGAAACAAACAAATCCCAAATCTGAGATGTGATTGTTAGATGGGAGCAATTTGACATGGGTAAAGTGTGTGTGTATGTGTGTGTGTATATATATATATATATATAAAATGTTAATAGTTTACTATCTCATGTATCACAATGACTTTGAAGAAAAAATGTTTTTTGTTTGTTTTTTGTTTACCTCAAAATAATAACAGTTTTCCAATAAATGCAACTTCTGAAATATGCATAAATTATGTTTGTCTCAAGCACTAAGTTCATTTTTTGGTATTTGATATGGTTTTCATTAACCAGGGTTCATTATTTAGTGCTGTTGTTCACAGATAACTAATATTTACCACTTAACGATGTTGTCTCTTCAAATGGAATATTTTTTTAAATGCGTGTCACAAAATCCAGAGATATTTTCTTCACATGACTAAAATTTTACTACTCACAAATTCTCCACTGGCAAACGCGTTTCATCCTCGAGGGCAGGTAAGAATGAGTTGTCATGTGACTGGCCTTGGATCACACGCCCAGGTGAACTTCATTCAGAGGGCAGTGTGCATTCCCATCATGCACCAGTGCTGACAGCAGCCAGAGAGCGTCATACTCATCCTAATGACACTCGAGGAGCTTCCGAAGGCTGACGCTCTCAGTGAGAAAACCCATCAGGCACTCCTGTCAAAAGCAGCGTCATGAGATAGATAGATAGATAGACAGATAGATAGATAGATATATAGATAGATAGATAGATAGATAGATAGATAGATAGATCAGCACATGCAGGTGATAGGACAGCATTCGAAACGGCTTATGTGTGTGAGCGTGCTGCGTGTGTGTTTGTGTGCGCGTGTGTTATGTGTGTGTGTGTTCATGCTCAGACGCATGAAGTTGATGTGTTCTTACCCTTTGAGCAGAAGACTAGCCACCCTGACCCCACAACGCTTCCCCAGGAGTCTTGTTCAACACCCCCCCCCAACCCACACACAGTTTTGACTCCTCCACCTGTGCTCCACCATTGCTCCGCTGGGGACTCCGCTTGCAAATAACATTTCAACGCTCGCCTGATCCACGCCGCCTGTTCAACATGTTCATAAATAGCACGTGGGCCGTCAAAAAACGTACATCACTCACGCGCCGCCGTTTGAGGCTGACGTGGAAATTTTGCATTCGGGTGTCCAGAGATAAACTTGTGTGAGTGCCTTCAAGACTGCAGACGCACCAGGAACCTTATGTCTGTGAAACACCAGAGCCCTGCTACAGGTCTTGAAGTCAAGTGGGTACTCTTAGAATATTCGAATGCTTGAAGCCTGCTGCAAAACTAACCAACACCCCCCCCCCCCTTTCTGTAAATAAGCTCTGACCTTTAGCTACATAATCATCTCCTAAAGGCAGCACACAGACTACTTTACTCTGTCATGAAGACCTACGGTACCTTCAGACAAGACCTGCAATCAAACCCCAAACCCTCCCCATTCCCCTCGTTCCAGCACAGGTCATCTCTTTAATTACTCTGCAATAATTAGTCCAATAGGACATTTTTGCCTGCAATGATATATGGCATTTAATGGTAGAGCACTTGGTTTGTGCTATGAAGAGTGCACAGAGGTAATCGGCACACATGCCGTCTGTCCTATAGCTGCTCACAACGGTTTTGTTATGGATCTTATAGATGCCTACTACTTGGGGGAAAACCAAGAAAAGAAACTGAGAATTAAAAACAAAGCGCCTTACGTTGCCATTAAAGTACAATGCTAATCAAATCAAATTCGACAAACCCTACAGCTTAATATGGTTTTCTTTGTTGTATAGCAAATCTCTTAAACAGTCTGACCATTTTTTTTGACTGACGTAGGTGACAGAGTGCTAGATTATTATACTGTATTACTAAAATGCCTGGAGAGGTACTGACATGTTATGGACATTGTAATGAAAATTGCAATTGGCATGCATGAATTGCTGAAGGTTTAATGCTGACCACTGTGAGAAGCCAAGAAGAGTCTTCTCCTGTTTATGAACTCTTTCCACGATGGATTCTGAGTCTTTGGTTTTTGATGTCGCCTCAGAGAGGCAGTTTAGGCAGCTGGGATTCGTTTTATCCTCTGAAAGATTGACGCCAGCAGGAATTCCAGATCAAATGTTGCCAGCTTCTCATGCTTAGGGCTGACATACTGACACAAACAACAGCACACGTCTCTGTTAAACAAATGGTTCGTTGAGCTGCGACTGACTTGGAGATCAAATAAAAGCTTGCTGTAATCCTCCAAAAGAGGACAAACCCTGCTTCAGTCTGTGAGGAGACAACCTGTCAGCGCTAATCAACTTCTAATAAAAACTGCCAGTCACCTCAGGAGTGAAATTCAATGCCATTCTAATGGTGCCTGTTGACTTTAGAAGGCTCTAAAAAAAAGTGAACAAACCAGCTAAAGAAACCAATGTGATTGGGAGGGAACGTTCTAGAAACATCATAGCAATTTGCCGTTGCTGTTGTTGAGGAACATCGGAGGTAACCATTTGCTACTGGCACAGCCGGTGGTCCTTTGTACCCAGATGCTCACACCTGGCCTTCACGTCAGCTGCACAGGCGTCTCTCTGATTAACAGAGAGAGAAATCTTGACAGTCCGGGCAAAAAGCAGAACTCTCCGAAACTTCCTTCCTCTGGGTATAGATTGCTTCTGCTGCACAGACCCAGTGTCACTGTGGCCATCTGGCCCAGGCTGGGTCACCGAACCCTCCACACGCTCCACACCACCGTCTGTGGCCCAGAGATCTGTGATTAAAATACCCACAGTCTATCAGAGGTCCTCAATCCCATCAGCCATGTTTTAGGATGTTTTAGGCAATTAAATTCATACCCGGTCTACAGCTGTTATCAGATGGTGAACTGGACACCTTTTGTGCATTCACACCTGGTGTTAAAATGTGCATTGTTAGTCTGATTGTTCTTTTTTTTAGTACAACTGTCCTTGTCACAAGATGTTAAGAAAATGCCAAATAAGAGTTTTCATTTACAAGGCACTTAAACTGCAGCACAAGACTGAATTGAAGTGAATACAATTAATCCAACGATACAATTAGTCCAAAAGATCCAAACATGTTTGCTTGGTTATTATAATGTATAAAACCTTTCTGCTTTGGAATGATAGCTGAGGGACTCGTTGAGGTCGACATGAGGGGGGATGTGAAGCATGTGATAAAATGCACAAGGAGGGCAACAGGTGTGAAAAGCAGCTTAGCTAGCATCACTCTGAATGATGGCAAGAGGAGAACTGGGCCTTACTTCCTTCCCAGAGAGCAATTAGACTATCTTGGACTCCCTGCCAATGGCAAAACCTTAGACAGCTACACCACTCGGGAACTACAACACAGGTTTTAACTTGAAGGTTGTCAAAATGGGATCAGTTTGCGGGAAAAGACACATTTAATGGACAGAGAAGGATAAAAAGAAAAGGAATATGATCAAGCTGACAAAGAAATGCTGAAAGAGATGTGGTTAGAAATTGAATAGAGGGACTGATTTCTTTGTTTGTTTTTTTCATTTGTATTTTTTTAAACACATCTGTAATTTTCCCTGATTAGTATAGCCTCCACTAGCAAAGTAAAAAATGTTGCTGAACTGAAATGTCTCACGCAGTTTATTATTAATGGTTTGGCTGCACTGTTTACTACTGCTTCACTACTGTTTTCTTATATGGTGGCACTTAAACCTTAATCACTCCTATGCTGTTATAATATTGAAATATTCGTCTGTGTGTTTTTACGGACTCGAGCGTTATAATTTTACTGAGCTTGTTTAGTTTCAGTTGAATTTTAAAATATTTAATAATTACCTATGAAGATGATTCATATTATTATGAACCAGTGACAATTTGACAATTTGCATTTCTACCTACAAAATTTAAATGCAGATCTAATATAATGTAAAATTTTTACTTTTGCTTTAGACAAAAAGAGCTTTTTGTGATTATAGAATATTTCCTGCTCTTAAATGTCATTGATATCCTTTTATTATGAAATTATAATTGTTTCAGTGTTTTACATCAAATGTGGAACCTTCAAATGTGATGTAGCATTTTCAAACACTTACTGCCAGAAAGTTACTACTTCCGTAGAAAAGTATGGGGTAACTTGTTCTATACAGAAATGAGCTTCAATTAACTGATGTGTACCCACTGATGTGTGTGTGTGTGTGTGTGTGTGTGTGTGCGTGCATATAAATCCCATCAATCCAGCTGGAGCCAGTGGTGTAACTTTGCAGAACCTCTACGGTTCCTCTGCATTTTCAGATTCTTGACGACCAGTCAAAATAGCCATGAGCAGAAGCACAAGTGAAGCTGGACTCCTTTCCATCACACCTCGGATATCCATCCCTCCGAGCCTCCGCTGAACCTCTGCTGGCCTGGCTACGCTGGCTTTAATCCCAGGGCTTTTTGACACAGGAGGCATCGAGCCTGGAGCTTAACGTGCACTCACTGCATAGGCAAGGGTGGAGGCCGCAGCAGAGGAAAGCTGACTACTGAGGTGACTGATGTTCAGATCCAGAGCTACACCTCCCCCCACCCGGAGCAAATACTTCCTCTTCGTTGCCAATGCCATAGCTAAAGCTAGTCTTTTATTATTTAACCATATTGCAGAAATGAAGCCAAAGAAAAAAAAATTATAATCTAAAATATTTCTAAAAATTGGTACCTGAAGGTCCTCATTAATGGTCACTTGGTTTGAATGTTTTGAAGTTGGTTTGAATGTTTCATTTTATCAGTAAACCATGAGCATAGAAGCAAACAGTGGTGTACAGGACAACTTAACACACACTCCAAAGTCTGTTTTGCCTAGAAGACCCTGGAACAAAACAGCACACAGAACCCAGCTGGGACTCGGTGCTTGTGACAAAATTCTTTTGTAGCTTTGTGCACGGCTATATGCAGCGTGACTGACCAGCCTTTTCTTCACATCGATGTGTGGCTTCTAAAAACGGTTCTCCCCTGTTTCCTCTTCCAGACCCCGACTGCTGGATCCCAACTTGATGTTCTAAACCTCTGAGGAAGAAGGCAAGAATAAGAACTATAAATGTTTAATGCTTTCACCAGCATTAAAACAGAATGGAGAGGTTAATATAAAGTGGAATGTGTATCAAGCTCTGGAGTTTCGCTGTTCACAGATCTGGCATTTGTGCAAATTACTGAATCAATTAATTGGTGTGCCAATGGATCAGTGGCACCTCCTGGACCAATATTGCAGTCTATTTCTCTCTTGTTTCATCATATCAGGGACAGTTATAGTTTCCAATATTCTATTTATTCTGGACGTCTGCCAAGTTCTACCCTGGCAGAGCTGCCAGACGGCATTTTAGTCTAGTTGTCAAAAAGGAAATTTGAAACTTGACATTTCTTTTTAATGTTGGCCTAATCCTTGGAATATAAGGAATACAAAACAACAAGAAAAGAAGCTATTACCAGGAATTTGAAAATCCAGATATGTTTCTTCCTCTGGCGGTTTCTCCTTGTGTGATGTAAAGGTAACAAAAAGGTTTCCCATCTTGAGCTACTGCTGGAGGGAAGCCTTTGATGCCAAGTGGAGGCAGGCCTGATGGGTCCCAAAAGAGTCGTCATGAAAGTGTCGTATCCAGCAGCAAAAATATTCCCCTATAGGGACAATCCCCAAAATGGGGGTGGGGGGGAGGAATGAAGGAAGGAAGGAAGGAAGGAAGGAAAGAAAGAAAGAAAGAAAGAAAGAAAGAAAGAAAGAAAGAGAAAACCAAAGGTCCAAGAACAGATGAAAGAACTGTAATTTCCAAAGCTCAGAATAGGATGTTTCCCCATGTTATTGCTTTTAAGGGCTTCAAATGTGTTGTATGAAACATTATTTACAGAAGGTTTTGTGAGGTGCGCTATGAAAAAAAGCCAAAGAGAAAAAGCTCTTTTCTTCTCTTCTCCGTGGCTGACACTGTCACAGGAGGCAGCCTGTTAAATGTAGGAAAGTGTTTGGTTTGTCTCTCTCTCTCTCTCTCTCTCTCTCTCTCTCTCTCTCTCACTCTCTCTGTCTGCCACACAGCCACTGTGTGTCATTGTCGTTTGAACCTCCGCCTCACGGATCAAAGCGTGTAGAAAAGAGTGCAGGTTGCTTAAAAACCAGTGATGTGTTTCAACACACCGTGCATACACTTACGCACACAGGTACACACACGTGCACGTGTGCGCAAACACACGCTCCCACATGTACAAACACACACACAAACACACACGCTACGCGAAGAGCCGGTGGAACTCTGGTTACGGCACCATGTGCCTGATGATAAACGTTAGAGGTAAGTGGGCAAAGGATGATGGGAAATTTTGAAGGTTCTACAAATGCGCCCGAACCGAGAGGAACCCCAACATCTCAACATGGATTTATGGATTTTATTTTCAGTCGTCACTTTCTGAAAAACTGAGATACTGATTCACATAAAAAGTAGCAAATATGCAACATTCCTGCCAGCTGACGCGTCAGGCCCTGACATGTCAGGTGACCAACTCTTTGTTAATGAATGCTGTCTAACATGTATCATCATTGTTATCCTCTTCTGAATTAAAACCAAATAAACAGCGTTGAGACAGAAGCAAATTCACCAGAATATAAAAAAAAACTGAAACAAATAAGGTTCTGCATGTCTGCCATGGCTTCTCTTCTTACGGTCTGTGTCATGACACAACTGTTATGGATACTGAAGCGATGCTCACCGGGGTGTCTCTGAGTGCTAGAAATCCGAATGTAGAACTGTGCTTGATTATAATGATCTTCTGACCCCTGCTGATTCCTGAGGATCCAGCCTGCCTGTGATCAGAGGGTGCCCTTGGATTATCTCCGCAGGATCAGTCCACAGCCCCAAACATAAATATTACATTTGAAAAATACAGAATGTTGAACATTAGGAAAATGTATGTGTGTGTGGGTGCGTTTGTCTGTGTTTGTTTGTGCAAGGCAGGTTGGGTAGAGAACAGATATGAACACTTGCAACAGTTCTGGTATGTGAAAACAAACATGTGTGGTTCCTTAACTACACAAAAAAACACCCCCACATCAAACACACACAGATACACACACACACACACACATACCCTGCAAACAGCCCCCACACATCACACAGCCCACACAGTTCCCACACTCTACACACCCCACACATTCTGCAGACCACATGCACCTCCACCCAATACACATCCCATCCACATTCATTATGCCCCCACTCCTTCCTCCACACACACACGCCCCGAACTCCACCACACCTCCACACATCCCACACACTTAGTGCTTCAGAGTTGCAACTTGGAACAAACAAAGCAGCTCAGTTGTCGGCAGGTGTTTGAACACCGAGCTGGGCGCGTGTGAGGCGCGTTGTGTCGTGCTGGGGTGAACCATGCCCTGCCTGAAAGGCTGAGGGGGGAGGGGCAAGTGGAAGAAATAAACAGACCTGAATGCCTGAAAGGTTGAGGGGGGAGGGGCAAGTTGAAGGAATAAACAGTACCGAATGTAAGGTGATGTGACCTACTTCCAAGTGTGAATGCAACAGCGCTGATGTGTTAACTGGCCTCAAGGACACTGTCTGAAATATCGCTGAAAATGCATTGGAAATGGGGAAATGGCGTTCGATGAAACTGACTTCTTCCCCTGTCTTGAAGTGTGGTGCGGTATGAAAGGATGCAAGGGGGGGGGGGTTTGTGTCTGCCAAGGGCTTATTTCACAAAACACACAGAAATGTGACATGAAAATGTTGCTGAAATGTCTGTCCTTGCCTAAAATAATGTGCTTGAAACAAAATGCTAGAGTTTCAAATGGAAACCTCAAAAACCAAGATGTATGATGTGGACTCTGTCAGCAAAACACTTGTATGGATGTTTTTGAAATGTTAGTGATGTTATTTCCCAACTTTTCTAAAATAGTAGTTAAAAAAGTAGCTCAGTGAAATTTATAGAATTCATGTGAACAGTATCATTACCCACTTTAACTTATCACAGTATTTAGTATTAGTTTTATGCTAAAACTTCAATTACACTTACATTTGTGGCATTTATCAAATTCTTATCCAGAGCGACTTACAAAAGTGCTTTGTCATCTACTCATAGAATGTGAAAGAATATAAATCATAAAGTACATATAAATTACATTTCATCAGTTATTGTAAGAACAGCTATTCTAAATTATTTAATCTGTTATTCCAATTTCAGTTGCTTTGAACAGTACCAGTTTGTGAGAAGGATATTGAGATCTTTGTTCTCAATAAACACTGCAAACAAATCATGTGATACTTTGTAATCAGTCTATAATTTTTATATGCCTACTTTTAGAAAATATTGTTTACATTTTACAATTTCCTCCCAGTACGGTAAATGGAGATTATCAAGCGACTCAAACAAGCAACTCAAAGTGAGTGGCAGTTGGAGATAGAGAGATTACAGTCTCCTCTGGTAGCCAAACTCATAAATCAAGATGAACCAATCAAAATCAAGATGCAAATTCTATAACAGTATTATTTTGTTTCTGGTAAGAAAGATGCTCAAAAGTCCCAAAGGCACTTCAAATAAAATTGACTGTAAACAAAGAGCATTAGATGGAAAATGCTTTAACTGTGTTAGCTATGTGGCATTCGCTGTTATGGGCTGTGCTTCTTAAGATGTTGGAAAGATAACGTTGCTGTCTGTTTGGTTAGGTAACAAACATGGATTCGGAGAGTATTTCCTCAAGATCCACCGATGGCTTTGATGTTGCCAGTCTGTTATGCCAATATTTAATGTATGTCAATCAAAAACATTTTACTTAATAGGCAGGTCCAGAAATACTCACTGATGTATAGCTGTAGGAGGAACAACCAGGTAAGTCTGTCAATCAAGGGTACAATAGACAGGATGATGCTTTCAGCAAAACCTGAATCCATTACTTATTGGTTCATAGAATAATGATGTATGAGGTCTCTGGTCTGCAAGGACTTCTTGTTCTTCCTTTGTTCTTCTTCACGATGAGGGAACTTAACTCTTTCATGTATGGCATCCATATCTGAGGACAATACATTTGTTATGGCAAATTATTACAAATGATTATTAAATTATTATATATTCAAGACAATATTGGTCAATGAGTCTTGCCCACAATTTGAAGATCCCTGCCCACAATTTGATATGATTATTGTCTTGAGAAGTTCCACATGGAGGTGAGATGTGGTGATGCAGGGACGTCTCTTAGGACCACTCTAGTGGATTCCATGCTATAACATAATCCGAGACATTTGTTTCCACTCACAATTTATATCATTTACTATTATTACTGCAAATTAGCCATCCATTTATTCATAAAGTACTGTTTTATGTCTAATACTGTATCTATTGAGTTAATGGTTAAAAAAAGCTTTTTTTAGATCTTTAATGCATTTTATCCAGTAGTGTGGTTGTGTCTCCATCAAACAAGAAGATATTGAAAAAAATTAACATCATTAACATCCTAGAAATCCAACTGGAAAAAATGGTGTTTTAATAATTCATACAGCAAAGGGTTAATTAAAACCAGCTCCACAAATCATGGTTAGTGTTCATATTCACCATAATTCATACCTCAGTGAATTAAATGTAGATACTTTTATCTTTAGTGTGAAAGCAACATCTATTTCCAGTGCAGTCCTGAGTTCTGTAAGGGTAATTTGATTCTTATCATACTGGTCTAAAACAGCGTTGTTAAGTCATAGTGAATTAAACTGCATATAATGTTGTGTACCTCTGAACCCAAGAGTGTCATTGTTCAAAACAACGTGTTGGAAATTTTTACATTCTTTGCCCTCTTTTTTTTTTGATTATCCACAACATTCCCCAAGTAATCATTAACTAATATGTTAGTATGTGATAAGTGTCATCACAACCTGACATTACACAGACCTCATTAAATCTCTGTAAACCATGTGGAAACAAAGACAGGTTGAAGATGAGAATCACTTGAATTTTTTTCTTCTTTCCTTGTAAGCGAAATGGATTGTGGGCCTAAAAAAATATCTCGTCAAAATTACCCCAAAGTGAAAGGATGACAGGGCTGGTGAAGGGTAAGTGCCTTTTAGGATGTTAGTGAAAGTTGCCTTTTCTACTTGCCCTGACCTGGCAGCCTGCTTACCATATGATTAGGAGTAGCTGGATCTATCAACTTCAAACTTTTACATTTAGCTGCATTTTACTAGCTCATGTTCCATCTCCTCACCTTTCACACCATTGCTTCAGCACTCTGGAATCCACCATTTTGACCTGAATCACTACCATTTGGGATTCACATTTTTTTAATTTGTAAGGCAAAATGAGGCTGTGCACCACAAAACTCAAACTATATTCCACCGGTGTTGGTAATAACTCTTCTGGGTCATGTTAATATACTGAGAAATAAGCAAAACAAATGTTCTGGTGTCTGACTTTCCACTGGCTCACCGAAACAACAGTTAAAGCAGGTCCAGACAATTTCTAAGCTGTTTTTGTTGTTATTTTGCTTATATAAGAGTAGAACCTAAGACACAATCTGCCTCAGAGCTGACAAACAGCTTGGCTGCTTAGCAAAGACCTTCCACACTCACAGGTAATTAGACTTTCAGAGGATGATGAATTTTGTTTTACAAAAATACAAATGGTATTGTGTATGCATTGCTTGTCGAATGAGGTAGGCTAGTCCTGTCCATAGTAGTCTAGCATATAAAGCATGAAACTGGGGGACTTCTGTGCTCTTAATATGCACAGAGTATAGGTTTTGATACTTGGAGTGTTATTATATGTAAAAGTACCAAGAATTCTTGAGATTTACTTGTAATTTGAAATGATATGACAAAAATAATAAATGCTACAGTGTTTTCCATTTTTTCAATTGTTACACTCAGAGAGGCACATCCCTTATTTACACTTTTTAGTCACACTAGCCTAACTGAACTTACCACATTTATCTACATCTACTCTGATATAGAATTTTAAAGCAGACTGAAATGTTATTAAACGTGTCCCAACAGGGAATATTATGGGTTGGTCTTTGGTTAAAAGCAATAACTTTGCAATCTTGCAACTTTACATCCCAGAGCATCATGCATGCCATGTACCTTACTTCAAAGTATTTCACTATTTCTCCAAAAATAAACCCTGAATATCACATAGCCCACTGTGTAAGGGATTACTGTACATTTTTATAGAATAGAATAGCTATACACAGTGATGTGTGCTAGGTTCTTTCACCTTGAATGTTCAAGAGAGAATTCTGACCTATTCTTACACACAGATAAGCACAGGAAATAAAAAAGTGATGCTTAACTGTGACATAAGAGTCCGTTAGAAGTTAATGAGTGTCACGATGTCCGCCCTGGCCGCCTTCCCCGTCTCGTCTTTGTGTGGGTGTGTCTGTGTGGAGGTGTGTTCCGTT
>JAOYMR010000012.1:4636440-4655293 GCA_025802075.1 Tenebrosternarchus preto | reverse complement strand
AGACTTTATACTGACCCCAAATTCGGTCAGCATAAAGAGCTTTGAGAGTCATTATGAGTTTGTGAAAGCTCCTTCTTTAAGAACTAAACCTTTTTGGACTTGTGTCCAATTCATAAGATGCAAACTTTTTTCCCCCAGAAAGGACTGAATGTAACAAAAGCACAAGAAAAAAGCTATCTTGTTCAGACTGTGCCAATTTTACAGTGGTCATTATTTGCTCAGGAGTTCATTAGGGTTTTTACTGTACCCATGAAGATAACACTATAATACATTATAATACATGTTGTGTTGTGGCAGTGAGGGAGCGGAAGGCGAGGCTGCAGGAAACATAGTCTTTATTGGCTGCGTAAGGCTGCGTATAGCGCTTTTAGCGATTAGCAAAATAAAGTAAAGCTGCCGAAGGCTGGTTTAAGCTTGGCAACGGCGAAGGCAGCAGGCAGTAGGCAGCAGGCAGTAGGCAGTAGGCAGCAGCTCAGTCCATCGAAGGCAATCGAACGTGCAGCAATGGACGGGCAGGATCTGTGGGTTTAGATGCAGAGGGAAAGCGGTTAGTGGAAACGAAAGTCAGGTGTGTCTGATAAACCGGGGATTGAGAAGGCGGGAGAGATGGGCGTGGTGTTGATAGGGGAGTGGCGCAAAGTGACACATGTACATTTAATGCTGATACTAAATGATTTACATGTCATTTGCTTCCAAATGTGCGGAGATCTCATGGCCAGCTACCAAGCACTAAAAATAAAAAAATGTTTAATGTGCTATTTGTCCGTTTGTCCAAGCACTTCGGCACGAAGCATATAACTGGAGGTGGAACAGGACCTTTGGCCGATGCTAAAACCACCCTGAACATGGTGATTTTTAATGAGCTGTGTTTCTCTATACAAGTGTGTTACGGGACTAAATGATATTGTGGTCTTGGGTTCAGCGTTACTGGACTGACCAAGCACTGTGGCTTCATTTCAGTCAAGGAGGATCAATTCAATATTGATTGCAAGCAGGAGGCCCTGGCCAAGAGTCTCTGGAGCGTGGGTTTAACTATTCTGCCTAGGGCAGAGAAGAGGATTTGTTATGAAAGATGAAGTGCTTCATGGAACGGGGTTAAGTCCCCTACAATCAGTTCACTGCATTCAGCAACTTCTGTTGAATTCTGTTTGTGTATGGATTTGGGAAAAGTCATGGAAAATGCTTCCAGGTTATAGCACTTATATTGACCCAATGGATGCCATCCGTTGGGATTCGCTGCCTCTTCTGTTCCAATTCAAACGGCATCATTTCGAACAAATCACACTCAAATGACTTTAAGCAGGCTTCCACGGATCATGACCCAGCCGCTGTCACTGTGAGGGCAGCTGAGCCAGCAACCAGCCACTGTTGTACAGTTAAACCCTTTCAAAAATCAAACTCAACACCTAGAACACTCAACTCAAACGAGGGAAAAAAAAAAAACCTCTTTCCACATGTGTGGGCCTTGTGAATGATATCCATGGACAGCTTGTCCTGCCTTTCAATAATATTCGTTGTTCTTTTTTTTTCTCTCTCTCTTGCGGGGAGAAGATTCTCCTTCCTCTGGCAGCGGAGCGGCCCGGATCGATTAGTTGTCTCTGCGGATCAGGATGATCAGCGGAGAGTGATAAAGATGACCTCCAGCAGCCCTCTGGAGAACACTGCACAGCTCACTGACGCCTCGCGCCGGCCAATCCCTCCTACGAAGGCCCTTCTCACACTCCCCTTTTAGGCAAAGATCCTCGCGGTTCAACAAAACATATTTATTTGCCTTCCCTGGCATGTGCTTTATCCAGAGGTGCTCTGGCTGCAAAAATAAGTTGCTTCTCCTAAACAAATCCTCCGCTCACGCAGACCAAAGCACATTTGAGAGGGGCCCGTTAAGTCCATTCTCATAACACACTGAATTGCTGTACTGGTAGACAATAACAGTGTTCAGTCTTGTGGCCCTTAATAGCATATATCTGTCTGTCAAACTGTCAGGAGAAAAAGAGAGAGGGGACGTGCCTTCACCTGCATCTGAGATCTGCTTGCATCTCACCTCATGTGCATTACGTCTCTGACTAGGGGTTGTTTGCAAATTATGGTGGTAGTGTTCTAGCAGCTATTGATGGCTTGATACAGATTGATAGTCTCACCTTCGTAATATCGCTCTCAGATGCATGTTTGCTTATTGGAAGCCATTCCTTATTCCAAAATCTTGAACAGCGCAACAGACACATGATGTATTGCACTGTGCAGTGGTGCTCATTTTGCATCAGTTTTCTTTAACTTTGTTGCATGAAAATATTTGTCTCACGCTCATCTGTACACACAGGTTTGTATATCGATGGTTTGTCTCTCACACAGCAGGCGGATGAAGTCCCCCTCAGTGTTACCTCTGCCTCTCTGAGCTGAGTCTTGCTTCTCAATACAGGCCCAGAAAGAGGTCATTATCTGTGTAAACTCTACCACGGACTCCTGCAAGCCGTTGGAAATCACTCGCGCACGCTCTAGGTTTTCCTTTACATTTTTTTCCCCCCTGACCACAGGCCACAGTTTCTCGGTTGATATTCTGCTCAGTTACAGCAGGGCTGGTTGCAAAAAATTCCCACTCCATATAGATCTGACTTCATTCGATATTTTGCACAAAGGGTGGGTGAAGTTTGGAGTTTCATACTGCAGGTCAACGTCCTCAGTTTTTATTTTAAAAAGGGCACTGTGTGTGTGTGTGTGTGTGTGTGTGCATGTGTGTGAAACCAAACCTACAAACCTCAAATGGACAATACAGCTGGTTGCTAACAGTGACCCGGGTGGTAATGCATCTCCACAGGTATGGGAGTGACAACATCAGGCAGGGAAGTCTGATCCTTGTGAATCCCAGATCATTCCTGTTGGTCCTTTGTTAACACATGACGTTCCACAACGGCTCCATACGTGTGGCCATCAGTAACGCTCTGAGAATAACGCAGAATGAGGGAACACCACCTTTTCTGGTAAAGGAGAACTTAGGTGAGACCTCATAAATAGAGATCTATATGTCTTCCTCGATATTGGTGAATAAGGAACAATACAAAATGGCTTATACGGAATGGCTTACTTTCCAATCATAATTAAAGCATGCAATTAACCCATCCTGGAGTAATGTTGATTTAGAATGATTTCTCAATGCTTTCACTATCATTTAGTACAACTTGCATAAAAACAGTTTATACAGCATTTAGAGCATTTGTGCTTAAATGGTCTGCAGGGGCTACCAAGGAAATGAAATCAGTGATTGTGTTCTAATTAAGTTAATGTTGGCCTTTGGGAACAGGACAATATTAGTATACATAACTGGTACGACTAGTTACTTTGCAGAATTTCTCTCCTTTAAATGTAAACTAAAAAATTCCGATTTTGTGGACAATACACAAGGCTCATAGTTTTATTTCATTAAATCGTTGCTAGATAGTTGAAACAGTTTTAATATTTTATTCATGATTCACTGGGAGTTGAAGGTATGAACACATTTGGTATCGATGCAACATTTATTGGAATTATGAGCTATTCAGGAACCACAAAGCTTTTGGTCATGTTCACGATGTAGGTTCTAACGGCAGCTGTAGACCTGGGAGGGTATCGCAAGGTTGGTTTTTAGTTCCATCTTCATAGATATTTTTCCAAACCCCAGTAACTATTCATATGGGTGTTGTGGTAGCAACTGGTCAAATGAAAGCATTATGTGACGAACCAAGTAAGAAAAAGCAGCAACTGTCATTTTTAAAGGCACATTTTTACCAAAAGAAAGTAGCAAATATAGATGAATGCGACTATCTAGATTACTACTACTAGATTTGGAGAAGTTGCTTTGTAGTCTTCCACAGAATCAGTTTGTAGTCCATAGAGCGGGTCCCCCACATAGAGGCGGCCATGTTTAAAATAGATTTACTATAGAATGTATGAACCATACAGGCCACACTGTGTCAGTATAATGGCTGCTTCCTAATGTGAAGAAGATTCGTTGTAAAAATGACATATTGTTCCTTTAAAAAGCAGCAAGCAAGAAGCAAAAGAAAGGAGAGTAAAATGAAGGGAAATGAAATGAAGCAGACAGAAATAGACCTAGAAACTGAGGGACTATGATGTTGAACTCCTTCTGTCCTCTTCATATTAACTGGTTTTTGTTGTTGTTACTGTTGTTGGCACCATGCCATACACCCCCACTTACACAAAATAGATGCAGAAATGTATATGTAGGGTGTTGTGTATGTAAGGAAAATAGTACCAAAAGAAAACGTTTACAATTTCTTTTTTAAAATAAGTACAAGTATCAGCATGACATATAAAAACTTAGGAGACGTGTAAGTTCACTGGTCGGTATATTTGTAGTGTAGATGTTGCAATGTTTGGTTGCAGGTACTACAATTGTGATCAACTCTGACTGTAAATGTCTCCACAAAGGTGCATTTCACGCCAAAACATTCTTTATTTTTAATGTGTAAACAGATGAATGATTAAGAAGTTGGTGGAGCTCACTTTTAATAACCATCCGAGTGGTTGCATCAAAGTTATTGGTTTTTGCAGTGGTCTCGTTAAAAAACACGAAACCACAAAAATGGTTCACCACTGAATGAGTTTGGAAAACTTCACCTCAAATGTCGATTGAAAAGTGCCTCGCATTGTGGTAGTAGTGGGCTCAGCATATTGCTCAGTTATTCATGAAAAGTCTTCTGAAACTAAAGTTTATGTAACATTGCATTTGACTGTATTACTTAATATAGTTGTTTTATGTGTGTTGACAGGCTACTGTAAGGGTGAAATATACAACAAATACAATCTAATAAATTAATCATAAACATTCAATCAACTAAATAAAATTTACAATGTTCTTGACAATTTCTCTCATTTACAACTTTGAGTAAAAAAATCTGCAGGATATTAGCCTCCTTTTTCAAAAGTTGAGATTATCCATTGTTTAAGAAATGGTGTTTCTCTGAGGAGCTTTTCCAAATGGATCCTTAAATGGCCCCATGGTTCTAGTGTCATGGTGGGAACCTCTGAATGCATGTTACTGTGGAAAGGTTCCCCTTGGAGGACCCAGACGACGTGACAGCACTGTGGCACGGCCCGCCGGCTTATTTCAATTTCCCCCCACCCTCCTGTTCTGTCCTTCATCAGATTGTGTTCTTGCGCTGCAAAATGACTGCAGACATGCTACTCTTTTACACTACGAAGAGCGTGAAATTGGTATTAGTGTGGTGGTAATGGCTGTTTCCCCGCTTCTCTTGTTCCTTTTGCCCTCAGTAAACTGCCCGTTAATTGTGTTTGCCATTAGAAGATCCCACACCGGTTCCTGTCTCCGACTCCCGCATGCACGCGCTGCCGTGTAATTTGACTGGCAAGCGTGAAGGGGCCACGTACGCTGGAAATGAATGATGCTCCCAGATCAGATGATCGCCCTCTTCACTGTGGCTCTCATTTCAAACTTTACTGTCTCTCATTTAGGGCGAGGCTTTATGGTTGCGATGCTGCAGAGCGGTGACCCGCCAGGCAGACACGGCCTTTGTTTTATAGGCTCACAGTAAACAAATGAACAAAACAAGTGAAACATGTGTACTTTATACTCAAGTGCAAATTATTCAAATAAAAGAGTTTTGATTTTTTTTATATTAGATTCTTTAAGGGGTATTCTTATGGATTCATCTTGGGCATGATTTGAAAACTGTATTACTCAATCAGTTGCATGTATTAATCATTTTCAAGTACATTTATATAGATATTTTTACAACAGGTTGTCCCAAGCAGCTTTACAAAGGTATGGGTCCAAATCCTTAATGCGCAAGCTGAGGTCAACAGTGGCAAAATAAAACTCCCTGGTGCAATAGTAAGAAACTTTGACCTTGGTCAGGTGCCCTTGTCCATGTTCAAGAAAACACCATACTGTGTCCTACAGGACAGATTTTGAGATAGTTCTGCTTTAACAAGTGTTTTAGCAAACTGGACTTACTGAGGTCCACTCAAGTAGTTGTTGTTTGATAAATTAGCAGATACCTTTTCTTCATCATCAAGAAGGAGAAGAAACATTCTTCTCCAAGATCAAGCTGGAGTTGGAGCTGTGATGTGAGTTTGAAGCCTCTCACTAAGAAATGGCTAAGCTGGAGTATATACTTTTTTTTTTTTTTTTTTTTTTTTTACCAGTAAAGAAACCCATTCGTAATTGTTTTCAACAGGAGCTATACTCTCTTTGTAAGGCGCCTGCCAGCACTCAGATGCACCGAGTTGGAAAATGAAAATCTCGCGTGATTCATGATTTTTTTTTTTGCTTGTGGATGCGTGTATAACTGTTTCTCACTGTTGACACCTTCACTCTGGTTTTGCACTGTAGGGCACTGGTGCTCTTGGTTATAATCTTCTACTACTTCATACATATACAGCTGCAATACCTGGTGCACCTTTTACAGTCATGTACATGCATTAGATTTCTCTTGATCTTGAAACTTTATTTCTAGGAAGTACTTCTGTAACAACCCCCCCCCAAACACACACCCCTAACCTCCTTGATTATCCCTTTTTTTAACTAGTTGTATGAATGCATGCTTCTGTAATTCTACAATTTCCTTCAGGATCGATAAAGTGTAATCTTATCTTATCTTGTATCACTGGCAGATTATCCTGAACTTAATGTTGTGATTAACGAGGGTGACTGCGAATTTGGCAAGAATAAAAATTACAATTATAATGAGGGCGAGGAGGCAAAAAATCGTCAGTATTTTAATGATGGCTCTCTGTGGCATCATGGCAGCTAATTCACTGGAGAGGAATGTTCTAGATGCATCTGTTGTTGTCCATCTTGTCAGTGCGAAACTATGAATGGTGAGCTGGATTAACGTAACTATGAATGGTGAGCTGGATTAACGTAACTATGAATGGTGATCTGGATTAACATAACTATGAATGGTGAGCTGGATTAACGCAACTGCGAATGGTGAGCTGGATTAACGCAACTGCGCATGGTGAGCTGGATTAACGTAACTACGAATGGTGAGCTGGATTAACGTAACATTCTCATGAAGTGTGACCTAACAGGCTGTACACTGTTTGCATGCCACAAATCAGCTGTGTATTGATCTTCACTACCACATTTGAAATCGGCTCAAATCAGAATCAAGAGTGTCAGATTCAGTGAGCCAGTACAAAGTATTATCCAGCTACCACTTCACTTTCATTCAGGAGTGTCAAAGCCAGTATAAGTAATGAGCCACTCAGTGCATTACACTCAGTGCCATGTCAGGCCAAAAAAACAGCTAAGTAATAATCAATAACAGAAACAGCTCCTCTTAAAAGTGTTAATTTGTCATCATTTATCTAAAACATACATTACACTGAGGTTGTATCACACATAAAACAGATGAACAGACAGCAATTCATTACCACCCCTGCCAAACAAGAGGTTTTTGCTACCGTTCAAGATCTGTTGTCACACAGGAGAAAAAAAGATCTGGGCCTACAGTGTGAACGTATCCAAAGACTCACGCTCTCATATCCAGACACTGTGTGAATCCACATGTGAACCAAGACAATGCAGCATACAAGTCATATTGGTTTAACTCATTTCCTATGTCATTCAAATATTATGCACAAGGAGCCTTTCACTCTTGTTTTTTTTTTTTTTATATACTTGACTTGCTGGTCAGCAATATTTTCCTAAGTGGATGGGTGTGCAGTTAGAGCAAGAATGATTCATGTGGGTGATTAGGTGGTACTGAACAGATAGCATTAAGCACGAGTATTCCTTATACAGTCCGTTGTAGATTTGCCCTTTACACCAGGATAACAAGTACTCAGCAGCAGGCTGTAATTTCGGGCATCCAAACAGCGTGTGACGTCTGTGCAAGCGATGTCTTTGATCATATTAAGCTGATGAACAGAAAAAGGCAGTAGATTTAGTTCTGTAATTAGTTCTGGCCTTAGAGTTGGTTCAATTATTATATAGATTTCAATTTTGGAAACTGCCATTGTTCTTTTATGCTCATTTTTTCAGTGAATAAAGTCTTTCGGGCTCAGCCTCAGCAATGCAGCAAAAGCCTGAATGAGACATTATGAAAATGTGCCACGAGCAGATGCCCCCAGAATGGATTAAATATTCCAAATTTCCCCTCATAAACTCATATCCTCTGAGTCAGGGCTCATAAGCATATTCAAATGTACGTTTTAAAGGCCTTTTCTGCCATGTGGTGATTGCATTGATTAAAAACCAAATCTTGTTTCCAGGGTTTGCATATTAATTAGCTGTTTAAATTACACTGCCAATTCCCAGCACTAAGAATTTAGTCTAATTAATAATAATAATGCCCCAAGATGGTGGATTTTGCTAATCCTTTGCAGGGGAAAAATGCAACACATGATTTCAAGTGAAAATGTCAACGGTTATCCCAGTCTTGACAATGCCTGTGTAATTGAAAATGTAATTATGGTTTATTGTACTATTCAGATGAGGTCTAATGCCACATAGAAGCTTTGAGATTAGTCTTAGGTGATATAAAGTCAAGTAGCTTTGCATTAACCTGTGTCACGTATCTTTGGATTTAGCTATGAAGAATTTTGCCAGTCTTTAGGGATGGTGTTGGACCCTAGTCCTTTGCTAATTCATCTCACATTTCTCTGAAATGAAGGCATTTACATGCGATGAAAATAACTACAACTAATTCTGACCCAGTAGTTTGATTGGACAGGAGGTATTCGATGAGTGCTGGAGTACAGGAACTATATGTGTAACTCCCCACTGTACAGGTGCATTCTGTTAGTTACATTACTGATTGCTATCTTAGATCTTAACAAACTTTGCTGTCAACTCATTGGCTGTAATTATCTCTGCCTGTGCCCTCGCACCTATAAATGAATCATAACCGTGCTAATATTCATTAAATTAGCACTACCTCTCATTTGATATATTGCTCAAATGTATATCTTTACTACCACAGTACACAGCAGTTAGTCCTTGGAATCTACTTTATATACTTTTTTTTCTTTGGAAACCTAGTGTAATACACTGAAATCTTTATTACCCCCTCTCTTTCTCACTTAATCTCTTTCTCTCTTTCTCACTCAATCTCTCTTTGTCTCTCTCTCTTTCTTTAACACAGACACAAGTCAAGATCATTTAATGTTTACATCAAACATTGGAATGGGGGGGGGGGGGGTGATTTCAGTTTCTTTGACCATTGCAAGGTTGTTGTTGTTGTCAAATAGGCTGGTTGAAGTATTTCATGGCTTGCTGATCTTTTGAGATTTTCGTGTACAACAGTCTCTAGAGATTACACAGAATGGTATGAAAAACAAACAAACAAACAACCAAACAAAAAAAAACCCCAGTGAGCTGCAGTTCTGTTGACAGAAATGCCTTGTTGATGAGAGAGGTCAGGGGGGAAGTGACCAGACTAGTTTGAGCTGACAGGAAAGCTACTGTAACTCAAATAACCACTCTACAACAACAGCGAGCAGAGAACTGACTCAGGATGTACCATGTGTCGGACCTCAGAGGCGAACGGGCTGCAGCAGCTGAAGACCACATTGGGTTCCAGTCCTGTCAGCCAAGAACAAGAATCCACAGCTTCTCTGGGCACAGGACTACTGTAACTGGACAGCTGAAGATTGGAAAAACGCCGCCTGGTCTGATAAATCTCGGTTTCTCCTGTGACTCGGTAGGGTCAGAATGGTAGGGTCAGAATTTGGCATAAGCTGCATGAAGTTAACCTGCCTTGTGTCACCAGTTAGGCTGGTGGCGGTAGGGAAATAGTGTGGGGAATGTTTTCTTGGCACACATTGAGCCCACTAATACAAGTCAAACAAATCAGAGCTTGAACTGGAAAAAAAGGTGCCAGAACACCTTCAAATTGTCCAGTATTTGCAAATTGTTTAGGTTTACAGTCTGAATTTCTACAGTGAATATGAGATACTAAGAGATGTCACTGGTGTTCATAACCAAAATTTATTTACTCAAAGTGACAACTATCTCTCAAACTGTTTGATCACATTTAATAATATTTAATAATGTAATCTGTATAATACTATATATTATGTATGTGTGTGCTGTTATGTGTGTGCACAAAAATAATTTGAATAATATATAATTTGATCCTCTGACCAACAATTGGGCCATTCATCTTTATTTATGTCGTGGAAGGATGCAGTAGCAGTAGCTTCAGGTGTTTTTTCTGATGCTCCATCAACAGGCTCCTCACTGCTAGGAGCGGCACTCGCGTTAGTTTGCCGCTCTGGGCCTGCATTTAGTACCTACTGGTTCTGGTTGAAGCTTTGCTGTGTCATTATCTGACTCACTGTTGTACCCCTATGGAGCCAGGACAATATCATTATTTAGCATTAACATTACTTAGACTAGCATTAACATTACTTGTCTTGTACTAGAGTTGTTGAGGGAACAGGAACAGGTGACGTAGTGCCCGCTGGGCAATGAAGTTTATATAGGGTCATGAATCACCCAGAACTCGACATGGAGAAGGCAGAAAAGACTACAGGGAGCTTGTAAAATGTACAAGTGCCAGTACAGCGCACTGGTAAGTGCAGGTCCACTTCGAGCACCACCGGTTTGAATGTGTATCCCTTTACGGCCACTGGTAAAAGGGATCTCAAGCTGATTCTGTGACCATGACAACAAGTTCAGTACACTTAAGTGGTCTCCTCAGATCTTAATCCACCAGATCTTAATCTAATTCATCAGAGCAGCTATACACTATATTGCCAATAATATTCGCTCATCGTCCTTGACTCACATATGATCTTAAGTAACATCCCATTCCTAATCCATAGGGTCAATATGATGTTGGTCCACCCTTTGCAGCTAGAACAGCTTCAACTCTTCTGGGAAGGCTATCCACAAGGTTTAGGAGTGTGTTTATGGGGATTTTTGACCATTCTTCCAGAAATGCATTTGTGAGGTCACATACTGATGTTGGATGAGAAGGCCTGGCTCTCACTCTCCGCTCTAATTCATCCCAAAGGTGTTCTATCGGGTTGAGGTCAGGACTCTGTGCAGGCCAGTCAAATTCATCCACACCAGACTCTGCTATCCATGTCTTTATGGACCTTGCTTTGTGCACTGGTGCACAGTCATTTTGATGGGTGAGCGAATACTTTTGGCAATATAGTGTATATCAAGCTACTATAAACAAGAAACAACAGCGAAAAACAAAAATGCAGGCAATCAAGGAACACTAACGAGTAAAAACGAGACAAAGAGCAGCAGCAAAACAAATCAGACCATTAAGGGACAAAATACAACAGGTGATATAAGAGAGCGTGTAAGGGCTTGGCACAGAGCCAAGCCACTTGCTGCCTGAAGGCTGCCCAGCATGGATCATTCTGCTGTGGCTCAGAGCTCAGCATCCTTATCCTCCAGCTCCATCGCAGGCCGCCACGGGTTCATCAGGTTTTAATGGGAAATTGGTAGTGTTGCTTTTTTTTTCTTCTTCACACTCTGTAGGCAAAAGTCTGGAGGACGACTGCTTCAGGGTGCCTGTTAATGCTCAGGCCTGCCTTTAAAAGTGCTCAGTGAAAATAGGATGGTCCTTCCGATGCATATCCACAATCTGTATTTAAGTCAATGGGGCTTTTTTTGGAAGCATGAAGTTAAATGAGGCACCTATTGTATTTTTTATCCTCTCTTTGTTTTTAAGGTGTATGTGTGGAGACTTTCCTCAACTGTCATCCCTTTAAATTCCATTAAGTAGATTAAGGCAGATACAGTAGGCCTCGCCAAATCGCATTAGCTTGCTTAAAAGTCAGGGAACGACTTACTTTGAACTTTGGCTCTTGAAAAATAGGAGAAATCCTCTTGAACACCTCTCTGATAATGTCAGCCATGTCATGTTACAGTGTTAAATGGCACCAATTAATCCTTCCTGTTTAACGTCGGAGTTTAAAAACCATTAGAGCGGGATAATCTCTGATGGTGTAGAGGTGCTCACAAGTGTAATCCTCTGATGCGTACACATTTATTTTAAGCCAGTGTCTGATTTCTTATGATTCCTGGTTCAGGGAGGGGCCAAGGAAACCCCCCCCCCACATAGGGAATATTACATGGTCTTTGTCAAAAAAAAAAAAAAAAACTATATGCTGAGTATTAGGTCCTTCTTTTCTCTAATACATAACTTAATTAGCAAGGTGATTATTATTAACAACTACAGAAATATTAATAATAATAATAACAAGAACAAGAATCTTTTAATAGCATTTTTCATGTATACTGTATTAGAGTTCTTCATGTGTTACATGTATACTGTATTAGAGACTTCTTCATGTGTTACATGTATACTGTATTAGAGAGTTCTTCATGTGTTACATGTATACTGTATTGGAGAGTTCTTCATGTTACATGTATACTGTATTAGAGAGTTCATGTTATATGTATACTGTATTAGAGAGTTCATGTGTTACATGCGATTCCTGAGAAACAAACAAACAAAAAAACAAGCTAAATAAGATCACTTAAAGATTTATGTGACAAGTGAATAGACAGAATACCTCCCATATGGTTCACTCATTCAGGAGCTATTTGTTGCTTCATTCAGACAATGGCTAAATAAAGATTTCACACATCCTCTGTGAGCAGTGTTGCAGTTTAATGAACAATACACTAGCAAGGCTAGCTAACACCTAATCACAGACTGCACACTCCAGGGCAGAGCTGACAAGGAACCGGTGGGTGGGATTGGACGAGGAGCATCAGTGATGATGGCCTGACCAGCAGATATGTCCCAGACACTTGCGCCGTGTGTCCCATGAGCACGGAACAAAAATCACCCACTGGACACTTGGTGCAAGTACAAAGGCTTTGCAGCTGGACTGTGAAGTAGAAAGACGTCTCTTGTGGATCCCGGTAGGGATTCAGAACAGTTTCACCGTGGAAGCGTACTGGTGTCTGGTTTTGTGCCCTCTGGCAATGAATTCCGAAACCTCTGCATCTCAAACTTGCTCGGCGTACCAAGATGAGGTGAGGTGGTTCCATAGCAGTAACTCTGGCCCTTCACGCAGCAATTCTGTTGCTGGAAGTCAAGGCTTCATAGGCACTAGAGAGTTCTGAACTGTTCACCATGTTTAAAAAGATTTCTGTCTCCGTTGTGTGGACCAGACCAGAATTAAAAACCATGAGTTTACCGAGAGCAGTTTGTGTTAGCCAGAGACCTGCAATCCCAAATCAATTATGCAAAAATACCCACCGCAGGAAAATTACCTCAAAAATTAGCCTAACAAATTAACGTTCAGTTCATTTAAGGACTTTGCGTTTTAAACTAATAAACATGGACCTTCACAGCAAATTATCTGCAAAATCTGCTACATTATCTTTTATAATCATCTATAATATTTAAAGCTTTAGCCAGCATGTTAACAACATATCTTAATATTAGTAGTCATAATTGCAGAGCTAATTAATTAATCAATGAGTAGGAAAACAGAAAGCTACACAACAAAAAAGAAATATATATGGTTGTATGGAATTTTGGATTACCAAACATCAAACATTTATAGTGTAGGAGTATAGTGTCATGGCTCCCGACAAAACCGATGAAGCGGAATGGAATTTACAGAAGGCCACATGGAAGGGTAATGCACAAAACGATAGGAACGACAGCAAATCGATAGCCGCCGGTGACTTCCGCAGCTTTTAGGAGACAGATTCCGCCGTCAGTCGGGCGCATAGATCGCAGCTGCACGTCGGTCTGTAAACGTCCCCAGATGTGCCCGTCGTAAGGGGCATTGTAAAAACAAGCCGAAACATATGCTCTCTCGAAAGAGCAGAGACAACCGGTTGAAATCTCAGTTGCGGGGACTGGCCAGTGGCGCTGCCTCTCAGCAGGTGCCCGGCAAGGTGCAGCCGTGTGATGACACTTGTGCGCATTCAGGGTTGCTAACAATAATGGCACAGACTCAGGGCAGTTCAGATGGGACAAAGGACAACAGTAGATACTTTCAGATGTCTGCAGGAAACAACTGATTTTCAGTTTACATAATTGTCCCCTCCTCTCCCTTTGTCTCTCTCTCTCTCTCTCGCTCTCTGATTCTCTTTCACACCCGTTTAAATCCTACAGGCTCGTGTGAAGTTGGAGAACAACTTTGACGACGTCAAGCACACGGCTCCGCGCGAGTGCGGCGCGCTCCGGAGAGCCCGTCTCCATGGCAACAGCCACCAGCTGAATGCAAAGTGTAGTTTGTTCGGGACTTGCTGGGGGCGGGGAGAAGGGGTAGGGGCAGAGCAAAGACGTGCGTGTGCACGTGCGCGCACGTGTGAGTGTGTGTGCGTGCGTGTGTGTGCACGTATGCAGAGGCTTTGCCCTCAGTCGGACTTCATTAGTCACTGTTCAGTGTTGTGTTTTGGATGGACTAACCTGGCTTAACGGGTCTCCTTCAGCACTGAGCCGAGTAAAGAAAAAAATGTAAATATAGGTTCTCGTAATCTGCAAGACACTAACAGGGTCCTTTGGTGCTGCGGGAACACACTCTCCAACGCACTCCTGTTTAAAAAATGGTTTTAGCAACTGAGAAGACGCTAAATGAAAAGAAACACCTGTGTCCAATTATGCCAAATAAACCTCTCTGCAATTAGTCCAAAAAATATTACACCTGAAATGGTTAGGGATGTAACATTTAGTCCAGTCATATCAGTGAATCAGCCAGAAAGCAGTTTGGTTGGTAGGGCTAAAGGGGGATTAGTCATTGCTGGTGTTTTCTCATAATGTTCTAAATAACACAGATATTTCCCTGTTCGGCCCTGATTTTAAAATGTTGACTGTGACTGTGTGTTATTATTTTTTGTGCCATTGACACACATGGAGACACACATTTATTCCTATAGAGTAAATTACAACTTTTCTGAAATGGTCTGCATAAGAGCAAACCTAATTTTGATATTCTGTTTGATAGACTGTGATCTCTTACCTTTAGATATCTTGAAAAGTATAAATAAGTGATGTAAATTGCAGAGAAGTGCACACATATCTATTTATGTATTTATGAGTTGGCTCTTCATTTCAGTTCCAAACAGACAGTTCATTTTGAGTCTCACCAGTTATGATCTCTGGAACAGGCTTCATTTCTCAATACCAGGGGTGCACATAGAAGATGAGACCATTTTCCACACTGATTTATTTGTGCACGTGGTTGGAATAATCAGTATTCCAGAACCCAGATTCCACTGTGTCCTTTAAACAAACAAACAAACAAACAAAGCCCATAATACTAACTGGCTTGAACATAGCTTGAAAAATTCAGTTGTCTGTTGACGTTCGAAGTATAGACTGCCATCTAAGTGGATTTTAGCAATTCCAGACTTATCAACCAAGCAGGTCATAGACCTGCTTGACAATTTTTAACATTTAAAATAACGACGTTATAGGTAACTAAATAATGTATTTAGTGGACAAAGCTTCTTTTGCCACAAGAGTCACGCCTGGACTGCAAATGCTAAACTTGTGTAAACACGAGATAATGTGTATAAGACTAGCAGAGGGAAGCGGGTTCTAACGCGGTGACACGAAGATTGAGGGACGACGAGAAAATACAACAGCAAGATAGAGCGAGACGAGCGGCGAGAGAAAGAGCTCTATTAGGAGCGATCCGGTCCGCGGTGATGTGGACTCCGGTTTTTTCATCTCTCGCGAAACGGGACTCCCCCGCCGTGCCAAGCAGTAGACCTGATGAAAGATTTAGCTATTCTAAGCAGTAATAATGGCGGACATCAAAGCAGGAGAGGCTCGGGTCGCCGCCGTGCTCGTCGCAGGAGGTACACGCCTTTTTGGCCTTGGACGCAGCGCAGCTGGGCTCAGACCTCCGATTCCATCTCGACTCAGTCAGGGAGCGTATGCTGCTCGTTAACAACTAGATCGTCAGTTCCTTAAGATAGTAATTGTTGCGCTAAGTTTACATATGAAACTCGATATTGGATATTATAAAATACGCCATGAAGCTTTAGTTTTTACAAGTCTTTGTGATTAAACCTAGCTCTGTGGCAGTGCTTGCTCTGCTGTATGTGTGTTTCTTAGTGTCGCATTAGGGTGGAAGTGAAAACGAATACTGTACTTAAATACATTAAGTTACTTAAATTATAATTTGGAACTCTGATATATAAATAGCTACTGTCTTGGTGTGCTGGTGCTTACAGAAAACTTTATATGTGAACATTTGGCAGATTTATACACGTATAAATGCTTCCACATTGTCCTTCGGGCAACAATTCCCAAATATATGTGGGAGCATCCTTAAGACTGTTGGAAAAACATCCCTGGTCTCATAAGCCTGAGAGGACAATGCCGTTATCAAAGCAAAGGGTGGCTAGTCTGAAGGATCTAAAATATCACTCTAGTTCTGACTGATGTGTACACACGCACACTCATGCATATACTGTAATGATTTTTGCACTTTTGGCAGATAGCAAAAAAAGCAGTTTTATATCACAATACTTTTTAGTACTCACAGCTTCAGCTGACAACTACTTCGTTAATTGACCAAAAGCACACACCCGTGTTCCATCTGAAACAGCAAGAGCCTATGGAATACAGCTTAAGTTCCTTCTTACACTGCACTAATGGTCTAAAAGGTTAACTGAGGACTGACTTCTTTCTCCCTCTCTTTCTTTCTTACTCTCTCTCTCTCTCTCTTTTCTCAATGTGTTTTTTTTTTATTGCACGAGCGCAAGTAACTCAAAGCGTAACGTTTTCTTTGGTGTCTGTTGTCAGACCGGTGTCGTAGGTGACTAAAGTCGAGTACGATGGTGCATTGTTAAAATGACGAGCGCTAATGAGAAATAACTCCTACTATTACTCCATGACCCTTTGCACCTCTGACTGAAGTGCTGTTTTTTTTCTTTTCATTCGTTCATTCTTTTGCTCTTTCTGCTTCTGTTTTTTTTCCAGGCATATAAAGGTGGATTGATCATTAAAACTGTTCCTTCACCCAAGCTGTCCTGACTCGCAGGCTGAATGGGCCTCTCCTTTGATTCGCCGCCAGCCTTAATTGGTCGTATCTAAGGCGGTTTAAGTAATTAAGATGACAGAGCCGGCCCACGAAACGAGGATTTCGTCATGTCCTCCGCGAGAGGTCTGACACCTCTCCAGGTGGGGGGTGGGAGTGTATGAGGCGGAGGGGGGAGGGGTTCGGTGGGCACAGAATGACTCGGTCCCCAGTTTCAAGTCCTCAACAAGTAGGGACTTTGATAGCCAGCACTCCAAGTCGACCTCCCTCACATCCATCGTAATCGACGCCTCCAGCTCCATGAGATTTGGGGCTGGAGATATTTTACAAGGATCAGAGGCTGTAAGCGCTTTGACAACCACTGCACATGTGGCGTTGGAGCAAACTAATCGGTGCACATTACGTTAACTCTGCATGAAGCAGCTTTTTTCCTGGACATGGACTTATTAAAAGACAACCACTGCAGTACCACCCCCCCCTCCCACACACACACACACACACCCCACCCCCCAATTTTTGTTTCATCCCCAAGATGTCGGAGGCAGAAAACATGAGCGATAGTCTGCCTTCGGGGCATTGGGCTGAAGATGAGTCTCTGTTTTAGTACTCCAAGCACTGCGAGCATGAACACACACAGTTCTACTGTTAAAGAGGATAAGTGAATGCGGAAAAAAAAAATACAGCGGCATTTTGGTGCTGAATGAAGGTTACGCTGAAGGCAGAGGGCACTGAATCGAGCACAGCTGGTAGAGGTGTTCCCTCACCCCTTCACAGACGCAATTGGTAACTCTATGGATGGGCTCACACAGGCCTGTAATAGTTATAATTTGCTACCATATGCTCATACAGTATGTATTATTTTCCATCCATGTAGATGTAGGATTCTTTGCTGAGGATCTGAAACCTGGCCAGCTTAAGAACATTGGCCGACAGAATACACATCCCCTCAGTTCCTTTCACTGATAACAAAAGAGTAACATGAATATATTTACGTAATATGGCTTTGCGGAGATCTTTCTGTTAATGCAGGCATACAGCCCTTTGATTCTACTGAGACACCAGGGTATTGGTGCTAGCGCAGGGGTCGTGTGTTTAGCCTGACCTCCCACCGGGCCTCGTTTGCAGGCGGCCCGTGCGAGACCAACTAACGAACGCAAATAAATAATAGAACAAGTCCCTGAATCCAGGAGCAGTAGGATCAGAGTCAAGCGGCAAACTGTATTCAGAGCTCCTTTTGAAATGTGCGCTAAAGCCCCGCTTACATTCGACAGAGAGTGAGAACGCACGCGGCATATAGAACAGCGATGCACATATACACAATTCGCCGGTGTAATGAACAAACCGCCAGGCTACCCAATGAATTTTACAACAACGTCTGACATGTAGTGTGTCTTTTTTTTTTTTCCTGCAAGCTTGTCAGGCAGAGACTCCTTGCCAACGAGGAGGTGGCGACTGCAGAAGCGAACAACGCCCCCCCCCCCTTCTTCGCACTTTCAACCTTTGGCTGCGCCTTTCAGTAACTCCGACTTCCCCGTTGCTAAATAATGGAACACCCAGCAGAAGCAACAATCGAAGCCATCAATCTGCGATCAGGAAAACATACGCCTGAAGGTGTCCCCTTTTATCAGCTTCACGTTAACGACTAGCTAACGCGTAACGTGTGTGACCTTATATCTGAATCCCTTTTGCTCTTCCAGTTTTACAGTTTTCGTGCTTACAGTTTTACCTCAGCAATATCTTCTTGTGTTCCTGATTGTACTCCTGGCTGTATTTTCTTTATCATTATTTATAGGTGTGTACTGTTTATGTTTTATTCTGTATATCTCCTGATGGATGGTGGGGGGGGGGGGGGGGGGGGGGGGGGGGGGGGGGGGGGGGGGGGGGGGGGGGGGGGGGGGGGGGGGGGGGG
>JAOYMR010000012.1:4608698-4632791 GCA_025802075.1 Tenebrosternarchus preto | reverse complement strand
CACACACACACACACACACACACACACACACACACACACACACACACACACACACACACACACACACACACATTGTCACTGACCCAAAGCTCTGGGTTATTATCACTGTAACACAGACTGTCCCAAATAAGTTCCTAAAATAGGTTTGTTTATTGAATAAAAAAAGAATATATATATATATATATATATATATATATATATATACAAATCTATCTATCTATCTATCTATCTATCTATCTATCTATCTATCTATCTATCTATATACAAATCTAAAGCATTGTTTATTCTTAATGCCCTTTTTCAGATTTAACCTGGCTACACTATATGTAGCAGTGCCACCAGTTCTAAAAACATTGCCACAGAATTTTGGAAAATTTTAGACCTCTTTGCACGTCCACGATTTCAGAAACAGCGTTATGTTTTTAATCACTGTTACATTGTCCAAACAGCTGTTCATTTGGAAAAGCATTCTGAGTCCACGTTTGTGCCTGTAGAGCAAATGTTAGACATCTGGCCACGTTCCACAATAGGTAGACATCTATCTGGTCATAGTTAGCCAGCTGGCCACATTAAGCTGTTTAAATCCAACTAACTGTAGTGTAAGCTCCAGCATCTTAAGTTGAAAGAATGTCTCTAATATGTCTTGACCCCTCATTTTCCGTAGTAGGAGACGATCAGACTAAAATTAACCTCATTGACAGGTTGCTTTTGATATGAGCAACATACCAATCCGAATACCAAAAGAAGTGACTGAGGTAAATAACTAGGAGACTTTGTTCAGTCTTTGCTCTTTTCATGTCAAAATGACATCAAGATACTGCATTTCTTAAAGAGCAGAGTAGATTAATAACCTTCACCTTTTTTTTTTTTTTTTTGGTGAACGTTGCTCAGAGTCTCCCAGAGGAGGAAGTGACTCACTCCATGCAGAGAGGCTACAGGCAGCCTCCTGCATCACGGAGCAGGGGAAACAAGAGGAAGAGAAAGAACCACAATCTCAATTCATTAGACAGAGCAGGGCTGGTAAGCTTTGTGCAGGAGACAGTGAAGGCTGAACGTCTGCTTGTAGGGTCTGTGGAGTTTGTTCTTCAGTGATGGTGGATTATTTGCACCCACTGTGTATAGGCTGGCCATCTCCCAAATGAGACACTCTGAACTCAGGAACTTGCTGCCTGAGAACAAGCCTGAGAGTTTTATGAGGGTCAAAGTGTGTCCAGCAGTCCACCGTGTCCAACAGTCCACAGTGTCCAACAGCATTTGAGTCTTGTGCAAGTTAAATGCTAAAGGTGCTATTAACAAGGGTTACTGTAGTTATACTAAAGGAGTGTTGTTAAAATCTCTGATGTTATATAACATTTGTGCAGTGGCCACAGGAGCTTTAGAGTATTAATCTTTTTTGTTATCCATCATTTATCTCATTCTCGTTTCTGTGATTTTTCATATGAGATGGTGCAGTTTGAGATGGACCTAATGAGCCACACCCAATGAGAAGGAGGTGAGGAAAGAGAGAAGGAAAGAGTGATAGTGGGATGGGAGGAGGGATCCTGGTCTCCCAAGCCATCAGCAGCCAAATGTCACTGACATTAATAACCACGAATGGAACAAAGCAAAGCAAACAAAACACAATTAAAAGCCACATTAAGGAAGCTGGTGGCCAAGACATCCATCCGTCTGTGGGCTGAAAACTGGGATGGTGAGAAATGCCAATCGATAGTCCTCATCCAGATCACCTGACCATGATTAATTTGATTTGGTCCATGTTAGGGTGAGGTGTTAGACAGAGAAGAGAGAGGGACTGTGAGAGGGAGGGGGCAGATGGGGGGTGTTATGTTTGATGAAGGCTGGTTAAGATCAGGCAGAGGGGCAGTTCCTGCCATGTGCTGACCTTTATTTCCAGACTTTATTAATTTATGTAGCGAAATTCTATTTCAATCCCCTCAGTTATTTTAACTGAGAAAATAGGTGTCGAATAAGACGAAGAGTGGTCTGGTCTTACTCCCAGCTAACTGAGTTATGCACAAATAAAGTCCCTCTGTCTCACCAGGTGTTATAATGGTAGTCTCGCCCTCTTTGTGCTAGCAGCCCCTCACTGTAATTCTTTTGTGTCACCCTGGCTGCTCCTGAGCTCGTAGTTCAAAAGCGCAATTGCATCTGTATTCCGGGTTGTTGCACCTGTAACACACCTAGGGGTGCTGTAGGGTGTGAGGGGAGTTATGGGCCTGTGTTTGACACCTGTTCTGAAAAATTACTAGAACATTTGGTAGGGTTTTTTTCAACATTAAATTATTAACTATTAATTATTATTATTACTATTATTATAACTAACAGTTGCTATTTATTTATTTATTTATTTTTAGTCTTTGGCAAAAGTAGCTACACATCCGAAGAGCTTCTATATTGATCCCCCCGCTATATACGGTGGTTCGGTCCTGCTGATGGTGTACCGTTTCAACTTCAAAAAGAAAAATCTGGCTTCCAAAAATGAAAAGAAAGACAGGAGAGAGAAAAGAGAGCGGGACAGTATGTCACTCAGTTTTTCACAAAAAAGGTGGGTGTAGTAGTATAGCCTATTTCAACACGGATACCAACTTGGTATCCATGTTGAAATAGGCTACATTGCTCTCTTAACGTTAGTTAGCTAGCTAGCTATTCAGATTATTACGTTAGCCAGCTAATATCTTCACAGTCGATTCTGAATGTTTAGCGATATGTCGCTTCTCTTTTAGCTAACTTAAATGCAACTTTTAACAAGCTATTCGTACTCAATCAGTACTAATTTCAGGGGTTCTGTGGGATTTTTTCTTTTTTTTATTAAAAAAAAGGTGACGATCTCTATGTAACTTGAGTGTCTAACAAGGTTCGATGACCTTTAGTACATTTCTTATAGTGGGTGTCAGTCTTGTATCAAATAGTTTCACTGTATGCGAAATGTATTCATGTCTGTACAGTATTATATATTCAAAGGTGATGTGGCCTGTGATGATGTGCAACAGTGTGATATCAAAATCCCTGGCAACATCCATGAACATGCATGAGAAATGCTCATATGAAATTATATGGAATATATCAGAATGCCCAGTTTGCAAAAAACTTTTTTTTTTTCTTAATGTGATACCATATTCTCCACCGAAATGGTAACACATGCATGCTGAATTCCCAACACACTATTTTGAATCTAGGCATTATTAGCACCACAGATAGCATTATGTATTAGTTTGAAGTATTATGTATTAGTTTGTCTTATTAATTTAGCCTAATTTCTTGGTGTTTATAATATTATCGATGTAGATTAGTAAAGCAGTTTGAAGCTATACTATCACACTAAATTGACTAAATTCTTTAGTTTTTATTGGTCAACTCTGGCATTTGGACCCTACTGTATTTTTAAGTATTTATCAAAAACATCTTGAAGTGATGCTATATGTAATTCACTGTACAGAAGGAATCAATTGAATTCATTGTGTATAATAACCTCTCGGGTAAATTATAGCAGAACTCAGATCTTTGGATCCTGGTGTATAATCACAAAAAACATCCATTTGTCCATAGGTGTGACCTTGATGCACCCCTGAGGGTGAACTGAGCAAGAATAGTCTAACATATTTGCCAGAAAAAGATTTCTCGAGATTCAGCCTCTGTGAGGAAAGTTATCCTTGAGATAGGACTTGGCTAAAATGGAATAGCTCTCAGATTTCTGAGAGAGTAAGAGCTTTCCCTTATCTTTTCTGTTTTGAGACAAAGAGAGAGGGAGGAAGTAATCTTTCTTCAATCATGAGTTTCTAGTCTTTGTAGTTTAATTGTCAGCCCAAGTTGGTGTTGTGAATGTTTGTAAACCACAGTGAGACAAAACCCAGGGGACATGGCCAGGGTGAAAACCCTGTTTGTGCTGCAGCCACCACCTCTCTTGTACCACACATTACTTGAATCTATCTTTCACTGTCTCTGACTTACTTTTTCTCTTTTTCCCCATCCATCCATCCATCCATCTATCCATCCATCTATCCATCCATATCTTTTTTTGTCTCCCTGTATCTCTTTCTCTCTTGTTCTCAACCTTCTCTCTTCCTCTCGTGTTCTATTGCTTAAACACACACACCTGCCCTCCTAGTTAAATGTCACATTCATTTTTCCCTCCTTGTCTGATGTCCGTATTTAACCTTAGCTCTCATAAGCTGGCAGCTTCCCTGATCCCCAGAGCAGAAAGAAAGGTCTTAGTCGACTCATTTGGTGTTCTATTTTTATAAATGTTAGGAAATAAAGTGCAGTGCGCTGTATTGATTTGATTTGAGAAATGCAAACATTCCTTGAGGGTGGCTATGTACTTTCCCTACTTTATTTCTTCTCTTTTTCTGCTTTTTTCTTTTTGCTTCATAATTAAAAGGAATTCATATCATTTATTATGTTTGGAAATGCTCTTGCCTTTTGAGAATGGAAAAGCTTGAAGTATTTGGAGATTTTATTTTCTCATAAAGGAGTGCCAAGACACTGGAAGTCAGGGAACTTTCTTTGTGTGTGTGTGTGTGTGTGTGTGTGTGTGTGTGTGTGTGTATATATATTATATATAATGCTTGGCAGGAAGATACTGTGCTTGTCTTGTCTTGGAGAGGAGAGTCCGGATTGCGGGTTCCGGATAAGCAGGGCCGTCCCTCGTGCTCTGAGCGTGCTACAGCGTGTTAACCACCTCAGCCTCCTCCACTGCTTTCTGCCGGTCATCCCATTCTCTTACTGTCCATGCTCTCCCCTTCAAATCGGCCATCATCAAAAGGTAAATATCTGGATAATGTCTAAGAACACGGCATACACGCAGACAAAGAGAGGCATCCGCAATTGGAGCTCCTTGGGAACGAAAGGTTTGGAGGTGTCGCAGCAGGAAATCTGGCTTCATATGGCTTCCTGGGATAAGAATGCAGACATTATCGCAATTTGAGCAGATGGGCTAAACAGAGCTGTGGCGGAGCACGCAGCTCTGGAGCCGAGTACAGTGGGTGTCCCCTACGATGCAGCAATTACACACCGGCATTCTTCCACACGTGGCATTTAAGCTGTTCAAAGGGTCAATTGGTGCTATTACAGCATGCAAGTTTCGCTTCTGGTCTTGTTTCAAGTTTTGCTTCATACTTTGCCCCAGTTTTCCCATAATTTGGGGCTGACTCGCGCAGGTAAGGTCTTTTCGCTGACAGAGCGTCGCGTGCCGTCGAATTCCAATACGCTCGTTGTGCTATAATAACCATTAATCGAAAAGACCCTGAGAACAAGGGCTCGCGACTTTGCACCGTGCGCTCACCCATTCATTAGCATTTATAAGCCACTGAGGAATCGCCTGCTAGGGCTTCCCTATAAATGAAGCTTTGGCTTTCGTAACTGAAATGACTGATTCATCTGTGTCAGGGAGTCTAGGTTCCTATGAAAATCCCTATTCATGAGCCTTCTGTAAATCTTTCCCTTTATAGCCAGTCCAGCACTAACTCCCCACAGTTCAGATTCTTTAACCCCATCCCTCTAGTCTCAGAGAGAGAGAGGGAGAGAGAGATCCTTAACAGGCCAGCCAAAATCCCAGAGATAGTGTTGAAAGATGACATGCCTAGAAAGAGGTGAGCGAGAGAGAGCCATTTAAGTACAAAGAAAGAAAGGTAGACAGACAGACTGAGGGACAGACAGAAAGGCAGACAGGACTTGTGCTTCCAAGCAAAGCCCTAAATCTTCCAAGTTTTGTGAGAGAGACCGAGGAGAGCAGCAAGGCTGCTGTGTCCTCTTGTTCCGAGAACGCAGAGACCTTGGCCCAGGCTTCTTTATGAGGTGTGCCCAGTGGCTCAGGTGTGGAGATGCGGCTGAGCGGAATTGTGAAGACCCTAATGGAGGCTAAACCCGACTGGGCCCAGCTGAGGCTGTCGTCTCCGCCACGCGTGCCGTCCTGTACTTCCTGCACAAAAGCGGAGCAGCGTGTCCCCTGAACTCCAGAACGGTGGGTTGATTACGTAGAGAAATGGTGTTGAGTGCAGGTCTCTGTGCTGAAAACGATTAATCTAGGATTTTTATTGGAGGGTTTGCTCTTCAGAGACATTAGTTTGAAAAGCAAGGAGCCCGTTATTGGTCATTGACGTATGGTACACGTCTCGGTTGAACATTTGATTCACGCAACTAGAATATCTATGCCTTTTCCACACCAACAGGAAAACTCAATGGAAGGAACACTTTCATTATAGATATGGATGATACTTTGGGATATGATTTTTACACGAACAGAAAACTTCGTTAAACAAATGCAGGCTACAGAAAATGTACATAAAATAGACTTGAGTTTAAAACGGATATTCCGTTACACCACTGCCAGTATGGAAAGCAATTTCCATCTCTTCTTGTTTTTCAATTTCCATTTTTTTTTTGTTGACCTGCCTGTGTTCTCTCAGCGTTGGGTGTTTTAGCTGAGTACTGGGTCGAAGTGGCCTAAGCACTCATCCACTCTTACAGACAGATGTGTTTTGATGTCCTTTCCACTTACTAGATTGTTGATGGTCTGTGAGTTAACTGAAAAATAATCTATAAAGTTATTGTCAAATTGATTTTTAAAGCCCAGATGGTGTAATATGCATTGTTACATTAACAAGAATAAATAGAACGTCTGCCGACACACTTTCTCAATGTAGGGATTTTTCAAGAACATTGATCCTAGGGAACTGAAGCTTTTGAAGACTCTGATGTTTAATTTTTTGCTGTTAAATTCCTTGTTGCTCGAATGGGTCTTCCACAAGCAAACGAGCACGAGATCTTTGCTGACCGTGCGTTGGCTAGAGGCACAGGAAAATGACAGACAGCTGTGCTCTGAGGTGCTGTGTCGGTACGGATACAGCTCTGTTGCATTTGCTTTGGCAGCATGTGAGCTGTAGAACTTTTCTACAGCAGTTTCTTTAATTCAATCATAATTTAACCCGAAATCTTACTTTTTTGCTTATGATTTATTATACAGTCTTGTACGTTAACTTATCTCGCTTTGTTTTACCGTGACACTCTTCCTGTCTTGATACCCTTCTTCCTCTTAGTTTTTGTTGCTGGCTGTCTCTCTGTTGTCTGTTGTCATTTTTTTAGGCATGTGCAGTTGCGGAGCCAGACTACCCAGGAGTCGGTGACATCACTGTCTCCGACGGCAACTCCGCAGTGCTCTGTGGGGGCGTCCCGGGGCCCTCCTGGCCCTCCAGAAGCATCCACCCCATCCTTGAAGAGGTTATAAAGCCCAAAAACCCTCCCCCTTTACTCCCTTCATAAAGCCCTGCTTTAGTCTCCACTTTACCAATAGCTGAGCTCCTAACCGCCCCCTTACCCCTACCCAAAATGCAGCTCTTTTAGTTCGTATTTATTTGTGGGAAACTGTTTGCAGTGAAGCCTGCTTCCTCTGCTGCCTTCCTCAGCCGTACACCACACACGACGGAGGATTTTTTGATCTGCGTCTCCCCCTGTTTACTTCCCGCAGATAAAAATCACAAATCATTTTCCGTGGTAGTGGGAGGTAAACCGCAGTAATAAGCAGCCTTGATCAATATCATTCCTCTCCCGGCTCCCTCTGGAAGTCTCTCTCGGCCCGGCGGCAAGCCAAACGCAGGTGTTCCCGTCCACCTGTGCTCTCCCTTCCGACTCTGAGCGCCGATACCAGCCGTTTTGTGCCATGCCGTGCTCTGCGCCCGCCACAGGACCACGGTTTTGCTGTGCGCTGCCACCTCTTTTGTTAAAGACATGTCTGGCGGCGGGCGTTAAAGGGTCCCGCGTCGTCCTGGTGAGACGGAACCGTCTGTGCGAACACATCCCAGTCCCCAACCCTTTTCAGTGTCTGCATCCCAAATACAAAACGTGCTACGCAAACCCCTTGAGTTAAGATTCTTAACAAATTTTGTTGGATTTGAAATGAAACGGTGAGATCAAAGTACAGCAAGCACAGCCTGATGTAGGAAGATCTGCCCTTTTCATGTACAGCACTTGCCCCAGCTCCACCTCCACCCCACTCCCACGAGGCAGGGAACCAAAAATAATTGGACAAATGAACATAATCTCAAATTAAATCTGTCATGCGTAGGGCTTGGTTACAGATCTTTGCAGCCAGATCATGGCCAGGCACCAAGTTTCTTCCCTCGTCATGCCCCAGCACGCCTGTCTTGCAGGTCTGCGCAGGCACCGCAGCCAGTGAGCCCGCACCAAGCCACTGACATAGCCAATCAAAAAGCAGTGCACCTCTTGGGCCTTACGCTACGTCTTGGCTCATCGATCGACCGCAGGACGTACCGTGCAATGGCTTTCAGCCGGCCGCATCTGAACGCTCTAGAGGCCTTTGTCCTCCGTCATGCTGCTCACCACAGTCACGTCATCGCTGAACACAACTGCACCAGTTCCCCACGGCAGCCTTGCATGTCTGGGCTGCCATCTTGCACAGACGAGGCGATATGATTAAGAGCAGGTTCTTTTGTCCAAACTGTGCTCTTTCTGTCACTGGAGCAGATTAATCTTCATCTCATTTGGCCCTAGGCCTTTGTCTAAGGACAAAGGAGATGAGATATTGGATTTTTCTCACCCCCAATCCCCACCCCCCTTCACAGTGTATACGCATCTTGTGGTGATCCACTTGAGGTTGTGCTAGTGTATCCTCCTGTTTGAAGTCATCTCTGACACCTCTGAGCCTGTATCTGAGCATGATCTTCACCTCTTCAGCTGCTGAAACAGAGGTTTCTTTTCATGACTGGAGATATTTTTCAGCCATGCACGACTGTGGTCTCCGAGGCTTCCAGCAGTCACCAGCGGATTATTGTTTCTTCCCAGTGTTTTGGACGTCTTTGACTTCTTTTGATCTTTCAGCCTCACGAGAAAACAGTTTCTCCTTCCATGCTTCTCACTGCTTTGGTTTTCGTGTCGCGGGACAAACCGCCACAGCTGCAAGGAACATATTTACGATTGACTCTTAGACCTTTCTTTAACTGTTCTGTATATGAAAAAGAGGGCAGTGAAACACAGGAAATACCCAACGTGACTAGCAACACAACCTCCCCTCACCCCCCCCCCCCTCAAAAAAAAGGGCATAGACACACTTACGTATAACCTGGGCACAGAATCAGGGTACAGTAACCCCAACTCCCTCCCGCTTTAAATTCAGTGCTGACTTTGTCCAAATACTTATGAGCTCCATGGAATACATCAGATGGCTTATCTAGCACAATATTTAAAACCAACTTTCTTCTAAAATAGAAGAAACAAAGCTCAGAATAAGCCAAAAAAAAAGAGAGAATTTTCTTTTTGTGTTTATCTTCTGCTTTGTGGATCTCCTCTGCAGTGTGTCGTGCTGCATCATGGGAGGATGCGAAAAAGCCCTGCAGCTGCTTTAGTCGTGACTTCAGTTTAACCTGATAATTACAGGAATCAGGACACGGGACTTATTATTTGTTCGCGCGGCGCAGTGCCTCTGCGCGAGTCATCACTGCCGGTGCCACGGCGTGACTTGTCGCTTTTGAAATCGCTTGTTGGCACAGGCTAGATGGCCTGAGCGTGTTTCATAGGTTAAAGTCATAACAGAAGGTACGTTCCTCTTCCTTTGTTTCTTCCCGCCAGTTAATGAGAGTTTACTTGTCAGAGAGGTAGGAAAGAATAAAAATTAAAAAAAAGAAATTAGTTGTCGGGGAGAGGAAAAGTTCGAAAAAGTTTTTCCAAAGGTGACGGCGTGAAGATATTTTTGCGAGCATCTCTTTATAATAAGATTTTATTTTTTTTCAGCGGTACTATTTAACAAAGTAATTAACACGTATTCTTTTCTCAATGACAACTGTTGTGATGCTGCCATGGAAACAAGGACGGGAAAGTTAAACTTAGAAATATATAAGTAGAGGAACTATTAGCACGCTTTTAGCACCGCGCGCATTGACGGAGAACGTGCTAAAGCTGATGCGGCCACAGATTAAGCCTCTTAAAAACAGGCTAAAGATCTCGAGTGGTGGGCGTCGGTAATATGAATGTGTGTTTCTGGTCTATGCTCCGGCGCAGACTTAGACAATTTTTTCGAGGGTCTGAAAGGGAAGAAAAAAAAAGAAAATCACGGTAATTGCGCGCGGTGTGTTAAGGGAGGCTATTACTGTAGCAGTGCAGGAAGGGAAGGATGCAGACCTGGCACTCCCGCGCTTTCAGGCCCAGCGCTAGCCGTTACAGACCAACTTGAACTTTTGCAAACACGAGCGGAGTGTCTTGGTAGAAAGCATGTAAAAAAAAAAAAAATGCCCATTGTGTCAATACCATACATTCACTACAGGTAAAAGAAGAGTACTAAGCATAAATGCGTCAGCGTACAGGTTACGGACAAGTTGTTTTATTTTAAAGTGTGTAAATCCGATGGGTGTCACGAGTTAATGCTCTTCCAGTCGTCCCGCGAAATCACATAACGACGAACGGCCGATTATGATGCTGCGGGCTAGATTACAACAGACAAATAAAAAAAAAAATCCAGGTTAAACATTTTTATTGTGATGTTTGTGTTATATAACCTTCAGGATGTTTGTAGTTGGAAAACATGGTGTTGGAAAACATCGACTTCATGAGTATAAAGAATAGATTTCTTATTAGCCGTTTGGCATATCAGGTTTGGTCACATGTCCCAGTCCATTCGAAGAGGAAGAGAAAACGAATCTCTGTTTTATGTCGTCTGTGTCACGTCGGATTTGTGTGGACGTTCATGGTCACACTATGGACATTAGCCATTCAGGCTCTCCAAATCGATGCCTAATAGATCCAAAACACGTTTATAAGTAATACAACACTTCTGAAAATGTGTGTGTGTTTGTGCTTGCCTACGTGGAAGATTCTCAAAGCGTACCTTCATGGAAAGAGCTTTCTCCCTTGTCAATAAACGCTCACTGACGGGGCACTTATCTTTACTTAGCAGATTTGAGCACAGCTGTGTGATAGCCATCAATCTGCGGGAGAGGCAGACGAGATAAGGCTTCCAATATGAGAACCTTGTTTCATTACCACAGTGCTTGATCCATTCACTGTGACAAATGTAACCTTATTTCAACAGATGACCGCAAAAAAGGGGTATATTTACTGCAGATGGTACAAGTCTGTGTGTGTGCATGCATGGGTGTTTGTGTGGGGTTTTTTTTTTGTGTGCGTTTTGGTATACCTGTGTGCATATTCTTGGGTGCCTGTGTTTTTGTATGTGTGTGTGCGTGCTTGCATGCTTATTTGTGTGTATGTGTGTTTGTGTGCCTGTGTTTGTTTGTGTGTGTGTGTGTGTGTGTGTGTGTTGGCACACCTGTGCCTTGTTCCTCATTGTTCTGTCACCCATGTGCGGCTGTCACCGTGGTGTTCCTGGACTCCTGCCCACTTGTCAGCCATCTCTATTTACGCTGGGGGGTTTTTTCTTTTACCGAGCCGGGAGCAGTTTCATGGCGGTGGGAACGGCACAACGGCTTGCTTCCGAACGCCACTCACTGCCACTGCTCGCGCCCACCTACCGGACAGCTCCGAGCGCATGCGGACCTCACGTGGAATGCAGCCACATGGCCGTCATGATTCCGGAAGAATCCTGAGATACAGGTGAATTCTCCCCACCCTGCAGACATGGGGAGGGCGGAGATCCAGTGAAGGGTGGGACCCCCAACTGGCTGCTGAACCTCCACAAAGCGTTATGCATCCCCTCCCTCACAAACTCCATCCATCTCTCATGCACAATTTTCATCCACTTCTCCATCTTAACCTCCATCTACCCCTCCATCTCAACCTCCACCTGTCCCTTCAACACATCTTCCAGCTCTTGCAATTAAGGCCAGGCTGTCTTCTCACCTGCTAATCTCTCCTGATCTGGAGGGCTGGTCTCTCTGTACTCAGTAATTGCCAATTATTTACTAGCGTGAGGGCAACAGAGTGCTATGGATCAATAAAATAAAAAAGCTATCAGGTTATAAAATCAGGAGCAAATCCAACAAATTATTAGAACAGTGTATGGCATGCTTTGTGATCACGTGAGCAGAACTGAAAACCCCAGCTTTTTTCTCTACCATGCTGGCAGACAGACAGAATCGAAGAATGCCGTTTCTTCCAAAAATTGTCACGGGCTCATCCTGTTTTATACACACCAGCGTGTAATGGAGCTTTGTGCCGTGCACATATTTGAGGCTCCTCAGCAGGGAACTGCCGGCTTCCTGCGAAGAGGCCATTTTATTTAAAGAGAAGACCTCAGGAGAGCCCCAGACTTGTCACACTCCACAGCCACTGAGGGAGAGAGAGAGAGAGAGAGAGAGATGAGGAGGAAGAGCAAAACAAATGGATGAGAGAGAGAAAAGAGGGGAGATAGAGGGAGTGGAGGGGGAGAGGGAGAAAGATAGTGAGAGTAAGAAAAAAGGAAAAGAGAGAGGGGACGTTTTATCTGCTGAAAGTGATGAGGACGCTAGTCATGAACACTAGAACATCAGGCAGAAGGGGGGCGGGATAGCTAAAGCAAGAAAGGGTGAAGGAGAGAATGAGGAGAGAGAGAGAGAGAGAGAGAGTGTAGGAGCGAGAGAGAGAATATACTCGGCGACAACAGCGGTGGAAAAAGTAGCAAACCACGGCAACGGGGTGGTGAGTAACTGCGCTCGCCTGTCAGGCTGTTGACGCCGCCTCATTGGCCTCTCCCCCAGCGCGAGCGACGGGTTCCGCCGCCCTGCCAGGTCGCGCCGTTCGGCCTGCTTGCCTCGCCGGCTTTTCCCACGGAGATGAATCCCGTCTCCGTCCCGGACGGCTGCGCTCCGCGACGGACCGGCACGGCTCGAGACGTCCGGCGTTAGCCGTTTCACAGACAGCCGAGCTGTAGATGTGAGACCTTGTTTACTACAGTCCAGAGCACGTTGCTGTTCTGATTTCTGTCTCTCCGCGCTGATGTGGGGAGGGATTTGCAGTGACTCATCCCCATCACTGTTAGCAACAGGTAGCATAAGGTGATGGGTGTGTGTTACTCTGGGGCTTAACTGTGACTGCTAAAGTCACCGCATACACACGGCATTTGGCAAACGCTCTTATCCAGATTTGGATATGTGACTGTTAAGATTCCAGAAGCTTGAAAATGACATTTTGATATTATAGTGTGGTTACAGGAGGGTTTGAGCTTAATGGTATGCTTAGATTCCAGCCTGATATACTAGCATAAAGATTACTTCCATGAAGAAGACAAAACGCGCTTAGGAGTCAGTGTGGACAAGACGTCTGCAAAATGATGGAAAAGAAACGGAGATGCTCCTGTGTTTAGCGTTGCTTCTGAGATTCTGGGAAGCGGTCAGGGGTGGAGTCTCCAGAGGGGAATAGAAAACGTGAGCTCTGGGATTCATGACACACCATGACTCAGTTCCTGCACGCAGGAGGGCCTTGAGATAGTTCCAGTGGAACACTCCCCAGTCCTCTTTCCCAGTCTCCTGTTCCCAGTCCCCTGTCCCCATTCAGTAATTCTGTTGCTTTAATTTCTAGTACAAGTACAGGGTTAAATTCTTCAAGCACTTTTTTTTTTTCTTGAGGCTCTCGAGGTGAACTTTGGAGTGCTTCTCCTTTTAACATTCCAAACAGGCACCATTACCGGTAGCCTTGTGGAATCAGATCGTGAACCTGGCCAGGAAAACATTTTAACCTTTTCAGCTGTTTTTTTTTTAATTTATTTATTTTTTTGTTTGGTTTTTTTTGTTTGTTTGTTTTTTAATGTAAAGAACTCAACAGTTACTCACAGAGAGAGAGAGAGAGAGAGATGGAGAGCACAGGTTCATGCACAGGTTAATCGCTCTAATGTAAGAGTGGCCAAAGGAAGTCACACTTAAGTGTTTGTTCGTGGAATTCATTTCCAGCCAAATGACTCCATGATCACGAACTGCAGGGGAAGAAAATGTTCAAATATTTGTAAATGGGTCCAGCAGGTCCAAGTCACCATTTATCATTTAGAGATAAGCATTACTTTTCCTTTCTTTTGGTACTCCTGTGTCTGGAATTAACTGTTTACTGAACTTGTACAAGCAGTGCTCTGTGCTATAATGCAGCAGGCTTTTATCGCGAGCCGTGTTTTTGCCGTGTTTTTGTTTTGCGGAAGAAAGAGGATAAAACCTTGACCCTCCACAGAGTCCTCACAGAGTCTAGAGAAACGTCTGCATGTGTCTATGCAGGCGTGCTTGTGTCTGTGTGTGTCTGTGTCTGTGTGTGTGTGTGTGTGTGTGTGTGTGTGTGTGTGTGTGTGTGTGTGTGTGTGCTTGTGTGTGTGCGTGTGTGTGCTTGTCTGTGCGTGTGTGTGCTTGTGTCTGTGTGTGTGTGCTTGTGTGTGTGTGTGTGTGTGTGTGTGTGCGTGTGTGTGCTTGTGTCTCTGTGTGTGTGTGTGTGTGTGTGTGTGTGTGTGTGTGTGTGCTTGTGTCTGTGTGTGTGTGCTTGTGTGTGTCCCTGCCTCGCTTTCTCACACCAGTCTGACTGTGATCAGGACAGCCTTCATGCAGGGCTGGACCTTCGCCCTGACCAAGACCCTCAGCCTGGATGAGGTATCTATCCAGAGCAACTGGCCTTGCATTTCTTGCTGGGTTCTTGTGTCTTTTATTTTATAAACCTGATGAATAACCCTCACTAAGGTCACAAGTTCACAAACTTTTCTGAAAATGTAGCTACTAACAGGTACTAATGTAATAAATATGTAAAATGTAAAATAAATTATAATGAAGCCCAAATAGCTGGTAAAGCTACACAGTACACCATGCACACATGCATAATGTTGCCATAATGAGGAACATTCTGGATTTTTTTTTAAAGCAACAATCACCAGCCACCGCCATTAGACAGCCATACATCTGCCTTGTTAGTAGTGTACCGTTTTGGGGTTTTTTTCTCGACAGAAAAAGAGGATGTGGGAGGGGAGGAGCTAGGCGGAAACTGTTTATTGAATGGCAAAAAATCTTCTTCTTTTTTTTGTTTTAATTTACTTTCTAATTCGAGTGATGGGAAAATTAATCAGTAACATCTGTTTGTTCGGAGCTAGCTGCCAGCGCTTCATTAGCGGAGAGTAGCATCGGAAATGGCATGGAGAAGGAGGAGGGGGGAAAACACAAGCAGAAGAGGAACACAAAGAGGCAAAGCAGGGCCCTTGGCTGAGGTCGCATCTCAGATCTCTATAGCAACGCCGAGAGGCGTCTGCACCGCTCCCTGGAGCGGCGTATCAATTCCGAGAAGGATGTTGTAAAACAAACGCCGGTTTTGGCCCTCGAAAGGAACAGAAGTTGTTTTAAAACCAAAAGACCAAGTGCAAAATCAAGTACTTGAGAGCGAGAGAATGAGAGAGAGAGAGAGAGAGATATTTCTGTGATCACTGTTGGACTCGTTCTTAAAGACTATCCAGGCCACGGTTTACATGTCAGCTCACTTGCGCTACAGCCTGGAGAAAACACGGCGCGGACTCTCTCGGAGCGGACCGGATTTTCGGCCTGTTAATGGGAGGCTCCAGAGTGGAGTTAATAAGTCTTTGAATCGCGGGCTGCGGCTCAGAGCCGAGTTCATATCTCAGTAAACAGAAATCGTATTGCTCTCTAGGTGCTAGTGCTGGCATGATTGCATGAGAGGTTCTCTCTCTCGCTGTCTCCAAAACACTCTCTCTATCTCTCTCCCTCCTCTCACTCTAACTCGTTCTCCCTGTTCTTTATATCTGTCTTTTCACCCTCTCTCTTTCTCTCTCTCACCCTCCCTCGTCCCATCTCTTGCTCTCTCCCTCTCTCTCTCTCTTTTGCTGTTTTTCTCTCTTTCTCGTAGGCCTGATAAACCAAGACCTTAGGAGTCTGCTCGCACTCTGCAGGCGTTAGACGTCAGCGGGGGTTGGGAGGGGGGGGGGGCTCCTTTTTTAATATCCTGTTCTCGGGCGCCGGAATCGGCCGTCCGCAGAGGCCGCGGAGCGTCACTAGCATTCAGAAGAGCCTCGGCGATCATCGCCGTGGATACGTGCGTGTGGAATAGCTAATTTACCCTACCCGTATATCAGGGCCTGCTGAGCTAGCAGACAGCACTTTCATTAATTATAATTGATGAGCTACATTGCGTATGTAAATGTTTTCTTTTTTTCTTTCTTTCCCCCGTCCTCGCTAGGAGCAGGTTTTAAGGGTGGAGGTGGGTGGAGGGGGGTGTTTGGGCGTTCGATTCTCAGCGACACTGAACGGAGGGTTTAGCATTCTGTCTGCTCTGTTTGTATCCATTGGCTGCCGTTTGGTCGTTGAATTTTTTTTTTTATCCTGAAGACCGGAAGTTCCTCAGAAGATCAGGGCCTGTTCGCAGTGTTGGATGGTCTTGGCTTGCAGATCCATTCATACAGTTGTTTTACGAACAGAGTCCCAGATAACTGCTCCCGAACAGCCAGTTTGGCCAGTGATGGTGGGCAGGGACATGTGGGGTCTTCGCAGGTGGAGGACCGCTGTGGTTGCCCCCCTGGGCATGTAGAAGGTCCAGAAGTACTCAATGCATACTCAAATGCAAAATAATCCTAACAGTGGAACTGTGCGCTGCTCCACACACTATGTGCAGTCACTACTATTATTGATGTCACCTTGGCCAGCGCGACTGCTGCGTTCAGCGGATTTTTTTGGGCCCTCCGCCCACCCCCGCCCCCGCCCCCGTCCCCGTCCAGTGTCAGGGGGCCGTCGGGAAGCGGGCAGGCCGTGGCGTGCCTCGGATCTCAGCCGGCCAGCCGGAGCTGGCAGCAAATCGATGCCGGCTGGGGGCTGACGCCAGCCGTCCCGCAATTAGCGGCGATTTGTTATGCGCACACGTCTCCGAGAGAGACGTGGTGTGGGAGGAACACTCCTGCGGCATGGGCCACACAGCTCCTGAGAGATAGAGAGAATAACGGAGAAGAGGGAGAGAGAGAGAGAGAGAGAGAGAGAGAGTGCTGGACAGGTGGTGGAGAGAGAGAATGAAGGAGAGCATGGAGAGAGAGAGAGAGAGAGAGAGAGAGTGTGCAGTACTGTATTGCTCTATGTAGTACAGTTTATGTACTATGTGTAACGTATCAATACTGCTGTTTACTGCCATCTGCTTTTGTATACGTTAGTGATACGTTAGGGTTACGTTAGTGTTATGTTCTTGTTAGTACTTATGTTTAACTGTAAATGCATCGGAAACACAGTGTACGATTTTTCTTATGCCAATAAGCCTCATTTAAATGGAAGGGGAGACTGAAAGAGAGACAAGAGAACAAGGGGAAAAGAGGTTCACAGCAAGAGAGAGAAAAAACACGGCGCGAGTGGAAGGGCAAGATTCCCAATAAACTTGAATTTATCTACAGGTTCCATATCATTTTAGGAAGGATATTTCAGAAATTGCTTCCTTTTAATGATACTCTTGTATACAGACACACTGTGTTGGTATGATTCTCTGTTGGTTTGTTTTTGTCATTTTTTTTGTAAGGTGGATTTTTTTTTTTTTACCTTTGGACTGCTTTGGCAAAACTGTATGATCACAGTCATACAAATAAAGCGTTACAAATGAAATCTAATGAAGGAGAGAGTTTTACTCAAGGAATGTTTGGTTTATTTATTTATTTGATTGATTTCCACTGACGGATGCGTTAATGTTAGTTCTTTATGCTTAATTACCGTTGTGACTGTACGTGTGGTGATGCCGATCTTCTGTTAAGCTGTTGAGGTCACGTTATTACATGCCGTCGTGTTTTTGAAGCCATCAGTGTTGGAAGTGGACGGGTTTCGGGAAAAACTTGATGAGCAGAAGGATTAAGTAGCAGATGACTATACGCACAGCGCACCACAATCAGGGCTGTTATTCTGGACCGAAGCTTCCCTGTGCGAGGGATTAAATTGCCGAACGTCGCTGGGGCACGTGGGAAGTTTGACGTTGATGGGAGAAGAGGCGTCTTCGCTGCAAATTTTTTCACACGCCGAGTGGGAGTTGTAAATTATTCTTAATTTCTGCCTTATTGAAAATGGTGACTCATTTGCCATCACCTTTAGAAGACCTTAAAGACAAGTTGGTTCTGATTTCACACGGTTTTTAATTGAAGCCCTAAATCGGTGTGTTTTCCATCTTCTGTTGGCACATAATGTTCACTGGAGCAGCGGCTACTGTCAGCATTCTTCGAATAAAAGTTCCAAAGTCATGTCATTTATTTATTTATTAGTACTTTGTTCAAGCCCCACCTCTGCCAAAGTCGCCCCTGTTCTAAGTTGCTTTGAATAAAAGTATAAGTGTTGCCACAAGTCTGATAGGGCTGCACTGGGAGGGTTTTGGGTTTTTTTTAGAACTTGATGCGATTCTGTCTTATCTGTAAACACTGTCTAGAGTCCCATTGTCTTTGTCCAAAACGAGGAATGTGGGCTGTTTTAATAAAACACCCCAAAATAGGATCGTTTGGAAGAGAAGTGACAGAAGTATAGTTTCCAGTATGTTCTGTGGTGAAGCTTGCTGCACTTGTGTATATCTAAACTCTAGTGACCCAGATGATCTGACTGAGCATTAGAGAATGTTAGCTGGGGTTGGGTATGGAGTGGCTGTGGGTTAGTTGGGATTGTATAGGGTGTGGGTGGAGAGCTTTCTGAGCTTGTGGAGGGTGTGATGTTGCCTTCACTGGGGTTTGGTGGAGGGTGTATTTGTGGGCTAGCTGAAGTTGTGTAAGATGTAGCAGTAGGTTAGCTAGATGTGGTTCATCCTTATGGTCAGTGTCTGTTCCTAAGGGCCCTTCTTGACCTGTAGTACATTGGGTAAAACATTCTGTCTGCAGTTCAGACTTGGAGAGATAAAGAGAGAAAAGTAGAAGAGCAGATACTGTGAGAGAAAGAGAGAGAGAGAGAGAGGGGGAGGGAGCGTGCTGACAAAACAGACAAGATGAACACACTCTCCTGGCTGTTCTCCATTTCTTCTTCAGGTTCTTCCATGCCAGGCTAATGACGCCTGCCTTCAAACAGATAATCGTGCTCCAGTGCTTTTCTGTGTCAGCTTAAAAATAGCCCCAGTTATTACCGCCCCATCCAAACAGCTGGCCGACTAATATCTGTCCCAAGATTTTCCCTGTGGAGATAAAAAAAAAACGGGGAGGGTGGAGCTCTGAGTCCCAGGTCGAAGGAAGGAGTTAGCGCGTTGCCGCGGCTACCAGTAATTACCTGCGGTGCGTCTCCGGGGCCGGCCTATCGGAGCTCGCGCCGGCGCGGAACAGGGCGTGACATTTGATCGCTCTCTTATCGCGGAGGCTCTTTCCTCCGTGTCGGGGGCCTCGGCGGCAGGCCCCGGTGGGCGGGGTTAGCGGGCGGGTTTGGCGGGCTGGGCCGACGCGATAACCCCCGCTGCTAGCCAGAAGTCATCGTCGGGTGAGTTCGCCCATGCTAATGGAAGGAGCGCGGTTGCATCTGCGAGACTACGCTGACATACCCTTCGCACGTACTGCTTCTGCAGGGGGTCTCGAGGGGGTTACGCGTGCTGGTGCACGTCTCTCTTTTCTGGCATCTCCACGATCCTTCATGCCGTTTGATGTATCCTCTTTTTTGTTCTTTCTTTAACACAATGCAGGGCTTTCCAAAACAGATGCACAGGTCTGCTCTATTGGATGCACTGTTATTGGCATGTGTTGCTTTTTGGCAACATGGTCTTTACACTTCGTGGTGCTGGGCGCTTTCAGACAGTCTGTCTCATGTATACTGACGCATCCACTTGATGCCTTCAGAGCTCGGCTCCTTGGAGATGAAGCAGAGAGGCATTGCCCCGAAGACGCCTGCTCTCCATTAGCTGGGATCACAGCAGCTGTTAGTGGGCCGCCTATGTGGGAACGCAGGGAGTAAACGTGCACATGCGGGAACGCGGAATAAACGCGCACGCATGCGTGAACACACACACACACACACACACACACACAGCGGGACGGCGATGCACTCCACTGCCCAGTCACCACCAGTTGTGGGTGTGTTTCAGGGACAGTGGCATCCTTACCCACTCAATCCTAAAAGAAAACACAGGTAATGAAGTGTGTTTAGCATGCTGCTATCTTAATTGTTTTAAATAGTGTGAATCCTAATTAACACATGCAAATGAACCTTAATTGCTCGTTACTAATGTCCCATAGTCTTATCTTTTCATTTATCATAGGGCCTACTTAATTTTGAACAAAGGCTTTAGATATGTTTGATTGATTATGGTAATAGCCAGAAACATAAATGTGTGTATAATTTGACAGAGTGGAAATGAAAATTAATTGTAATTGTTTGGGTGGGGGGTTTGATATATGCAGTACTTCTATTATTTATGGTTAAATTGCAGTTAGACAATTGGGGTAAGCAGTTTCGAGGAAATTCTGGTTAAGTGTTGGTACAGGGTGTGACAAGAGCTTTGTTTATCCAGAATGGGCCTAGATTTGCTCCAGCCCCGCTGAGAGAGAATGGAGAACGGCCCGCAGCCTGGCTGTGCTCAAACAAGACCTTCTCCACCACGTGAGTTCACTATCTCTTCTTGGTCTCTCTCTCTCTCTCTCTCTCTCTCTCTATCTCTCTCTTGCCCCCCTCACTCTGTTTCCTTCTCTCTCTCTCTCTCTCTATCTCTTGCTTTCTCTCTTCTCTCACTGTCTCTTCCCCTGTCTTGTTGCCTTTCCTGTAAATGGGTCGATGTTGTTCCTTCTAATATGATTCATGACTTTTGTTTCTCACGTTCGAGGATGACAAAGCTGTCACTGTTTTATCAACAGCTATAATTCTCCATAATGAAGGCGCCCCTCCCTCCACTCCCTCTCAGAAACTTGACTTGCTGTGGCTCACCACATGTTAACCGCTTGACAAGTAATTTCGGAACACAGGCTTTTCCCTCCCTCCCCCTCCCCGCACACACACACTTTTTCTCGCTTCGCAGGAGAATGACAAAGATGCTTTTTTTTTTTTTAATACTTTTATTTTCCGTCACTGTCAGACCATCTCTCCCAACCCAAACCCCCTCAGTCATTTGCATTGAAACAGCCTGTTTGAGTTCCAAATACACCCCCCCTCCCCTTGTCCCGGTTTTATCGGCTGACTCCTTCATGAGATTAATGCCAGATAGCACTTGTAATGGCATTGGGGGGGTGGCGGTCTTGGTTTCTCCTAAACTCTCCTACAGTCCTTCACGCAGGTGTATCGTAACTGTTCATCCCCTCAGGTGTCCGTGTTCCCTTTCCTTGAGCATCGTTATTGCCTAGGCAGGCTAAATGGCCACGAGGTTCATTGATGAGCACAGGGGCCGCTGTTCTTCGGCGCCATTATCTTCATCTGCTCCTTCCAATTTCCACGCCGTTCCTCGTCTCCGCCACTCCAGCTGCTGGAGAAGAGCGTGGCAGTGGTGCTGATGAGGGTGGAGACAGGAACCGAGGCTGACATCTGCATGATGACGGGTGAAATAAGTCCTTCACAAAATGCTGTGGCCAACCAAACTCTCACAGTGATATCAAATTACTCCTCTCGCCAATTACTCTTGATACAAATACATGGAACAGCTCACGCACACAGTCTGGCTCTCAGTACACAGACACACACACTCGCACACATACATAATCAAGCCCTCAGTACCCACACACATAGACACGGACAGTCTGGCTCTCAACACACACACACAATACACTCATACACCTACACAAGTACTGTCTGGCCCTCACACACACACATACACACACTGTCCCCGGGCTGTATCAATAAAGAGGACTTTTGTGGTTTTACTAGAACACCGGAGCTGTGGAGGGAGGCGCAGAGCTTCCACCATCCCCCCGTTTTTTAATATTGGTCTTCGAGCGGATGACTGACAGTTTCCACGGCGATGGGGGTCTCTAGAGGGGCGGGCCTGCCAGTGCTGGCGGAACAGCTCGGTTACCTCAGCACTGTCTTCTAACAGCGATAACAGGGAGATTCCTACAATACCAACCAGTTCCTCTCTTGCTCTCTCGTTTTTCTCTTTCTCCTCTCTCTCAACTTTCCCTTTCTCATTTTCCTCTCTCTTGTTTCTCTCTCTCTCTCTCTCTCTCTCTCTCTCTCTCTCTCTCTCCCTCTTTCGCTCCCTCCCTTATTCTGTACACACATTTAAAGAATAATGCATTTCAAATAAAACCGTTTTTCCTGCACAGCTAAGAAAGACAGCTTGGCAAACTGCGATATTAGATAAAAAGCTGACAATATCTCATCTAGAATTTTTTTTTCTTCCTCTCCCCTCCCCACCAACGCAGAATCCCCTGTGTGGTCAGTTCTAAAACCCTACAGTTCCATCTCCAGATATCTGTGTGCAGATCCTGATAAACCGGTGGATAGTTCCTGGCAGTGTTTGCCTCAAGCATCCTCACGACGCCCATGAAATGTTTACAGTATGTGGCAGCTGCCCACCCTGTTAACGGCTTTCAGTCAATATGCGCTGTTGAGAAGTGCCACACGGGGTGTGTGTGTGTGTGTGTGTGTGTGTGTGTGGAGGGGGTGTTTGGGGGGTGGGTGGTGTTTGTGAGGAAGGGCTGGTGGATGTCCAGTTCCCCAGGGCCCTGACAGCTGAAGGACAGATAGACTCGTAAAGTTCTACGTCGGCCAGCCCCCATCTGCACGTCCCTCCATGGTCTGCGTCCGTTAAGAGAAACAGAGAGGGTGAAGGCAGACGGTGTAGACCCGCAGGGCGCAGCGGTGGAGGGGGTGGTTTGTGTAGCGGTTCAGGTCTGGCGGTTTTGCCGGTGGATCGTGTGTGTGTGTGTGGCACCGAGTGTTAGTTCCACTGGCGAGGGCATGGGGAGGCCTGTTCCCACTGCCCACAGAAACCAACACTGCATTACACTACATACACATCAGGCCACATCACAGCCTGAAAGTTAGCATGTTTCTCTGTGCTCGCTCTCTCTCTCTCTCTCTCTCTCTCTCTCTCTCTCTCTGTCTCTCTCTCTCTCATGGACTACTAGACCAGGCTGACCAAGATGGCTGACGTAAGTCCAGCTTGCTTTGCATTTGTGGTTTTAAATTATTTCCTGAATCAGAAGACTCTCTGTCATGTGTAAATGAACCATCAATGCATGAAATCAGCTGAATGATAATCTGATTTCCTGATGATATCCCTTTCATTGTTTCAAAGAGGTTTTCCCTACATCCAAAAGCTGTTATTTCGTATGATCAAGCTGAGCAGAAGGCTTTTTCATTTAGCTTCGCCTTGGATTAGCTTTCACAAACTGAAAGGAAACCTTTCCTCTCCACAGCGCACCGCTCACTTTATTATCCTCAAGTAAGCACAGAAGCTCACCTTTCATTTAATATTCCCCAGTATATGTTTTAATATACATCCAGAAAGGTCTTATTTTAATATGCAGGGTGGTTTTTGTGCATCAGTAAAAAGAAATAAGAAAAATTTGTTTATAATACACAACATATCTCAGTACTGTGACACCGTGGCAACAAGAGAGACATCCATATTCATGAGGTAAAGCCTCATTGGCTTTGTGGAGTGAAGGTTTTACATTAAATTTGCATCAGATACTGTATCATTGGATTTCAGCCTTTCGGGCGACAGAAACCAACTGTGCTCACAAACTGTGAATGAAAAGTTGTAAAAGTTTATAAAGTGTGTATTTAGAGTGCTAGGGCATATGTGCCTGTACTTCCTTTTGTATCACAAATGCGCTTCAATGCTAAAACTTTGGTGTTTTATACGAGAGAATAATGATGTGTTAAGTGGTAGATATTGTGTTTTGAGCCCGTAAGGTCACCTGCAGTGTGTGGTCATCCAGACAGTCACATGTGTAAGGAGGACTTCAACCCATATGTTATGCTTCTTTGTAAAACTGCACCTGGTGTGTGTGTGTGTGTGTGTGTGTGTGTGTGTGTGTGTGTGTGCCTTATGTGAGATATCGTGACCCCCTAGAGGGAAATTTTCATATGTAAACAGACTATTGATATGGTCGTGTTTGCGTGAGTGGTGTTAGCTTAGACACACACACGCACACAGGCATTCAGTACAGCAAAGTGCTCTAATAGAGCGCTTTCTAATAGGACTCTCTCATGCTCCTCAGTTTGACATGAATATTCCCACATACCCACTTCACCAGACACTCTCTCACACACACACACACACACACACACACACACACACACACACACACACACACACACACACACACACACA
>JAOYMR010000012.1:4589002-4600612 GCA_025802075.1 Tenebrosternarchus preto | reverse complement strand
GCTCTCTCTCCACAGCTCTCTCTCCACAGCTCTCTCTCCACAGTTCTCGCTCTGAACACGACACTCAGAGCCGCCGAGCTGTTTCCTGATGCTTATTTAGCTTTATTTTCATTTTGTGAATGCACTCGGACACCTTGGCACTGAGCTTCAAGAAATCTATATAAATACATATTTACATCTATATCTAGGAATGTTGTGTGTGTGTGCGCGTTTGGTCTTGAACCTCTGCACCCTTCTTCTCTCAGCCGGGTTGGCACAGCATCTGTAGATCTACGCACAGAGTCATAGTTGCTGCCACATTCAAAGTGACCACCCACACTGCACAGCCACACGCCACAACAGCTGACTGCAGCATTTAAAGTCATCGTGTGGCTCTCCGTTTGCTCTAGTCCATCTCCATATTGGGATGTTGGAGGGTGGGGGTTGGTGGGGGTTGGTGGGTTTGGGTGGGGTTGGACAGGGGGTCCTCTGGCAGATTTAGCCTGAGTCTGATCTGTTGGTGAGAGCTTAAAGGTCCTGCAGGAGTCCACATATTTTATTTGCTCCTGGTCAAGCAGAAGATCTCCACAGACCTCTGTCCGCTTCAGAAGAGCAACTGATGGCCAGTCCACATAAAGCATCTGTCTGCGATCCACCCTAGGGGCGCCAAAAGACAGAGCGGAGTGTATTTCACCATCCTATTAGTTTTGTCTGGACTCCTGTTGATAGTCTAAAATATGCTGTCATTTATTTTACCGTTCTGTCACGGTGGTCAGTGTTAAAGCGCGGATGCTCTGGCGAATAAGGAGAGCTTGGTAAAGTTAACAGTGGAGGACAGATTGAATTAGCCATGTGACGCTTGTGCACATCGCGTTAATAAATCCGAGAAATACGGATTCATTTGCAGCACTGTAAAACTGTAGCCTGCTGTTTAGTGCTTTGAAACAGACTTCCCCATCAAAAATGGAAATGACAGGTTGGAAGAAAATACAAATAATGATACTCTATGCCAACGTTGCCTGCCTTGTGCAATGTGGAACTGCTAAAAGATGCCTCGAATTTCCTATTGGGATCAATAAAGTACCTACCTGCCTACCCACCCACCCACGCACGATTTAATGCCCATTAAAGATTCTGTTCTCCTATTGGTCACACCTTCCAGTTATACACACTCCTCCCTATCCATCATTTTCCGTAGGCCAGTTACTTGAAAAAAAGATGTTTACATTGCTAATACTGCTTCAAAATGGGGGAGGAGAGGGGAGCTAATTTCCATTTTATTTCTTTATTTACTTTTGTTGTTACAGAATAGATTCAGCTTGTTGGAGTAACAGCAGTTGTTTTGTTTACACTGTTCAAAGTCCGCCTTGCTGCACATCCTCTAATCTCATTACAGCAGCATGACCTTACGTCACTTAATATCTGAGCTTCTTTGTAATGTAAAGTTTGGAAAATCGAAGCAGTGACTAAAGAACGAGAGCAAATCGGCTACATGCAGCAGCCGCGTAAAGAAATGGTAAAGGCCTCCCTCTTGGATTGGCAAAACCTTCTCTCCGTGTTTCTTTCAGATAAAAGCCATGATCAGTTGGCTGTTTTTATTGCTTCCTCCAGCTAACCCCTCCCACGGTTTTTTTATGTTTGGCAGGCTTGCGACAACCACCCCCCTCCGACCCCCCCGACCCCCACCCCCCTTTGATCTGGGTCTTAATGACTACCTGTGACGCTGGACCACCTCTGTACTACAGATACCACCATAGAAGCCGCTCTTCCACCCCTCGCCGACTGTGCAGGCCGCCTTAATTATCGGAGCGGCAAGCCCGCGCGGCCCCTCCCCGACCGGCCCCTCCCCGACCGGCCCCTCCCCGACCAGCCGCGGCAGCCGTCGCCCTTGGATGCAGACCGTAGAGGGTGGCTCAAGATCTTCCTGTCCCACCGTGCGAGTACATCCAGCACTGGGAATACAGCGTTGGTACTAGGCTTGACCTGATAGTCATGCTCTTCCCAGGCTGCAGCTCTCAGCATTGGGCGGAGTTCTAACTGTGAGGGCGGCGGCGTTGGACCGGAAGCCGCAGTGGAAGGGCCCGAATCGCCCGAATCGCTTCAGCGTGCGAACGAAACGATGTGTACCGGCGATACAAGGACAAAACAACAGAGCAGGGACGACTAATTCCACCTAAAGGTGCCATCGATTCCTCTGCCAGGTGGGGTGTCAGGAAAAGGCAGGAAGTGGCAGGAGAAATCGCGTGGGGGCGGTCGCCCATATGTGCATCATTAAACACCCGTAGCAGGGATGGCAGAATTCTGTGTCGCAATTTGATTTATCCTCCCAAATATGGGGACGGCATCGGTGATGAGAGTCATTTACCAAGGTGTGGGAGCGAGAGGGCGGGTGGAGTGGAGGGGTGGAGGTTTACGAAGGATGGGTGTCTGGAGCTGTCAGTCCAAGGTAGCAACGTTTTGAGGCAAGCAGGCCAAATGAATGTGGACAACACGTGGATGTGATCAATGAATGGGAACCTGCAGAGAAAACGAGGTTAAGTGTAATGTGATAAACACTTCCATCTGGCTAGCCAATCTGAGGGCAGCATGGATTTCGTTAGGGGACGCTGGGGAAGGAGAGAAGAAGGGATGGCAGAAGAAGGGGGGTGGAGAGACGGAGAGAGAGAGAGAGAAGCGAGGGGAGGGTGACGGAAAGGGGGGGGGGGGGGAGATCGAGCAAGGAATTCGAAGGAGGAACTACTAGCGTGCTACCGTGCTGCAAACACAACCATCTGTGATGAAACAGAATGTCTGTCAGTGTCGAGATATTCTCTCCTCTCTAGACATGAGAAGCAGAGAACCTGGGAGAACCTAGGTTATATTTAGATCCACATTTATTAATTTATTAATTAACATGAATACCCATCTTTCAGAAAAACGATCTTTTTTTTTTTTTACTCCTTAATTAATCATGCCCTCACAGTAGGTACCACCATACTTGTAAGGTCTGATCCAAGTGTGTATTCTGGGTCTATGTGAAGGTGGGTTTGGGAGATGGGTTTATTACACTCTTCTGCTGTAAACACCATTCACAATGCTCCAATCTCTGCTTGCCCGTCCATGGTCAGGAATCCTCACGGTTCTCTACTTTTGCAGCCACGGGAATTTTGATCCGGATGTTCTACCATGTCCGAAGCCTTTGTCCTCCCAAAGCCATGACTGTCCCCTAGCCCCCCCTCCCTTACAGACTGCGTACAACACTTGTAACACTCGTACACAATTTAGTTGTGAATAAGATTTGCGTATATGTTCCATATGGTAGTTGCAATGTTTGCTAAGTGCAATAAATGTTTATGGTGGGCATTTTAATGCTATTGCATGCAATACAGAACATGTTGACCTGGCTGATCAGAGCAAGCCTAACGCAGGAGAACCGTAGATGGAGAAGGGGTTATTCCTGATTGTTCTGTATACAGTATGACAGCCCCTGCACAAATTTGACCTTTATAATCATTTAGGATTTAAAGTGTTTCTTTTTTTTAAATACCATAATTAGCTACAAATCGCGTAGATTGTTAAAAATGGAATATCAGAATGCACCGACTTGATGCCTCAGTTTAAATATTTTTCATTTAGCAGTCAGATCTAATCAAGCTCACCAAGGGCTCTGCCCACACAGCTCAGAGAGCAGCGACGATCTCGAGGCGGCTCGTAATTTACAACACGGCTTCGAACAAGCTGTTAGTGCAAATAAAGCCATTATCTCAACATGATGCCACAAAATGTCTTTTAAATAAATAAACCGGGGAAAAATCCCTTATTATGCAGAGAAATAATGCATCACGAGTGGCCTGGAGTTCTTAGGTGGCATGGTTCGAGAGGGAGGGGGGGAGGGGAGGAGTTGTGAAAGAAAACATTTTAATCACACTTGCAGGCCCCTGCCTCGGTCCCATCTGAGCCGCCTTTGCGTGGAGCCAATCAGCAGCACGGCGAAGCAGTTCTGAGCGATCCCGTCCGGTCAGTGGTGTGAGCGGAGGCATGTAGCAGGGTGGAGAGGCACTGGAGCGGTGCTGACCGCGCGAGGTGAGGACTCACAACGGGTGGCAGGCAGCACGTAACGGGTGGTATTTATAGAAAGAAAACAGTGGGAGGTTAATCAGGAAAATGTGACCATATGGGGCCGAATAGTACTGAATGGCCTGAGAGACAATACTGGGTGAAAAGATGAGCGGAAATTTTTGTACATTTACGAATTAATTGCCTTTCGGTGTACGTTTTCAGCATACGTTCTCAGCTACGTTAATTAGCATTGGGACCAGTGGTGTTTATATGGTTCTCCACCTCCGGGCATCGGTCTGACAGGTGAATTTTCACATATAAACTTGCTACTGAATTGTGACTCTTTCAGAATATGGCTGAGTCCCACAAGCATCAAAAGAGGCTTAGAAGAGGGTCTAAGTGTATCCCCAGTGCACTGCCCTTCTGTACCTGAACACATTGGTATGCTACTCTGTGAAATAGTGAACTCCACGATTATTCACCTCTAACTGGGCTGGGTGCTGCTGGCAGGATGGCAGATGACGCAACACATAGATATATTCTATCTAGTGTGTATGGCTGCCCACACTCCTTGCTGATATTTGATTATTTAGTGAGTAGCAGGTGCTTCTTCATTAAATGTTTATAGCAGTTGAAAATTTTGTTGAAACACGCATCCAGGACACCACAGTTCCGATCGTAATGCAATTGCGGGAATTCACCTACCTTGGATAGGTGGTAGAACAAAATTCACGCACGAGTTTCTGCTAGAGCACTGATGAATCGCATGGTCGGTTCGTCATGCCAACATTTGCATAATCTTCTCCCAGTGTTCAGGACCTTGACATGAACCCACCCCCACCTCCACCTTCCGCCCCCAAATTCCGCCATCCGCGAGCTGCCAGACATCTCAAAAGGCAAGAGCTTCCAACATCCTGTTAGTCACATTGGAAAAAAGGCAACTGAGCTTCATACTGCTCAATAGGAATGTTGAGCGTTTGAGACAAGGAATTGTTAATGACTTTGCATCAACACAAAAATACATGTTGGACCTAAAATTTCCTCCCAGACTGTGTCAGCAAGAGTGTGCGTGTTACCTGCACAACCAGTTTTACATTTTTACACGTGTAGTGTCACAACAAATGATACAGGGTTTTTTTTATATTATAAATAAAAGCAGATTGAGTTATCTAAATTTTACAGTTATTTTAAGTTAGTTGTTGAAACATTTTGTGTATGAGATCATTGACAACATTATCCTTCTTGTCTATAGATTGAGGTTAAGTGTGGCGATGCCACTCTGCTATGTAGCTGTTTGGCTAATTTAAAATGAGCTAGCTAGTTTCAAGTTAGCTAGTTAGTTCAGTGTCAGCATTGCACTTAATATCGAGATGTTGATTGAAGAAATTCTTAACTTAGCAACTAGATGCTTGAATAACATTGGACACTCCTGGAACGCATTAGTTACCCTGACTTTATGTCTACAACTATTTTCTATTTTTGAGCCTAAATGTAGGTTATGCTAGCTAATTACTGTGCATTATAATTCATTAATTTTTGCTCAAGCAGTTCAAATGTTTTGATTTATTGCACTATTCACTTCCACCTCTCTTTGAAGAACAAAAAGTTCTTCTTCCAAGATTTCCCTAACCAATTCTTCCTCCAAAGTTTCTTTTTAATTATTTTTCTTGTTCCTGTACACACAAATGCAGGTATAACCACTATAGAAAGTGGTACAAGAACCATTTTGATGGAGTTCTTGTGTGTGTTTTTGTGAAAGAGCAGTAGTCTTCATCAGCAATCTCCTTAGATGAAAGATTGTGTAGATTGTGTAGTTGAGACTCGTCTGTGATCGTCCATATAGTGTGCACACCTCAACTTCAACAAAATAACAGGTCACAGGCGATAAACGTCGTAGCTTGATCTTTAGTAGTCGAGACTGAGACCAGGACACGCTGAGTCAAATCCAAGACCAGCAGTGGCCAAGGCTGAGACCAGATTAAGATTTGTCCATGATTCAAAAATATATATTGGTAAATAATGTAATTTTAACTTGTAAAATATAACATTACATGATATGTACCCTAACATTATTTATAGTCTTATACTTGCCTTACACCAGACAACTTTTTCATTGTTGCAGACAATTTTTCAATGTTGGAAAGTTTGAGTTGTGGTACATTCCCAACATTTTGATCATTTGCCATAATTTGTTCATGTTGACATTTATTATTAATCAAGTGATGTGGGTGCTGTCAGCAAAAAATAAGTGATACAACTACAGCACCAAACAGGAAACAGCAAAACAGGTGGGTGGATGAGACATGGAGGAGACTCCAGGGAAGCTTTAGAAGCTGTGGCTCTGTTGGACTGCTCAAAAGGAGAAGAAACTGGTAGAGTTGTGGAGTGGAGCAAGAATATTTCTTTGACGTGTCTTCCCATTTGAACTACGATAGAGTGGGGAAGGACAGTGGATGGAAATTTCTCTTCTTGTAAATTCCTAACAAGAGCATGAAGGGAAATAATCCCAAAATGAATCCAGTTGAAGTCTTGAAAATAGTGACCCTGTCTTTGCAAAATCATAGTCTGTGACTAAAAACTCTGTCACTAATGACACATTGTCTTTAGATATGAGAGTTTCTCAGACCTTAGTCTTTTAAAAGTCTTTTCAGAGCATTTTCAAAGTCTTCTAGTATATAGTTAGTCGAAAAAAGGCATAATTGTGGGAAGCAAATGATGGTGAGGTTATTCTGTGTCCCTTCTATCCTAAAATTTACTCTGGTGTCACTACATAAAGTCAGACAATATAAACCAACAACATCCATCCATTTTTATTAGTAAATGAAAACATATTGATAGCATTATGGCATGATAACAGCTGCCGTCAAATAAAAACTATCCAGTTTGTCATGGTTGTCCCTCCTCTGATGTCAGTTCTTTGTTATGACTTCTTGTCTGTCCATGTGCTTTCTCTTTGTTTTGTTGTCCTTCCCATATGTAATCTGTCCCAGGTGTCTCCTGTTAGTATCTTGCGTATTTAAGTCCTGTGTTTTCATTGTCTTCTCAGTAGTCATTGTTAGCACAGAGTTTTATGTCTGTGGTTCTCATATTCTTGACCTGCTTTTGTCTTTGGTGATTTTCTAGTGATTTTCCATGGTTTGTATTTGGCCCTCATGTTCCTTCCTCTGGCTTTTCCTCTGGCTTTTTGTTCCTGGACCATCCCTATTACAACAATAATGGACTTGCCCTTAATAAACATCACTCTTCTCAGTGTTTGTGAGCCTGCCTCTTATCACTCAACGTTATACATTTAAGCCAATAGGCACATTGATTTGTAGATATTTAAATCTGACTAGGGGACGTTCTACTGATAATATTAAATGTAGATAGCCACAATATCATCTGCTGAAAGTATTGTTATCGGCTATGTAGCGACTACCTACAAGCCATTGTTTTTATTTATCTATCTTCTTATTTAACTCCCAGTTAGCTAATGTTACCTATCCAACATTTTTCTCCATTTAGTCTACTGAAGAGCTGCATCTTAGGTTTCCTTCCAGATGTCTGAAAAAATTAGATGTGTTCCCTAAGTTCTTTGTAATTGAAATGTAGCAGAATTCACATCCAGCTAAACTTTAGAGAAGTTCTGCATAGAAATTCATGGTGCTTTACCTAACCAAAGATGAAAATGACAGACATGGTAACATGTGAAGGTGCACATTTGTGTTTTTTAACGTTAGTCTTTTCAAAATAAGACATGCTCATTGATTCGATACTTAACAAGAAGAGCGCTGACTTGTTCTTCCCTATTAACCAATTGAAGTGCAGATTTTATTTGAACATGTAAAAAAGGACCATTTTATTCTAGGCATGATTAAGGTGTCTAGACTGGGCTCGAGTACTACAACACTAGTGAGCAGTAAATAGATTTTGAGATTTTTGAGATTTGGATATTTTAAAGTTGTGTAGTCCACAGGGCTTTTGCTGACTGACGAACAAAAACACATGACCATTTGTCTTCCTTCCACTAAATCTTCATGACTACCCTATTCCATAAAAATAATCATGCTGCTCAAAAATAAACTTCATATTCCAATTTGAGTATGACAATACTCATAACATGTATTCAAACATTTCTTTACCTGTCTACTTAATTTGACTTTCTAATTAGTTTGTGAACCTTTCAATTAACTTAGCTAACTAGCTAGGCAATAAATAAGTTCATGCACAAGAGTTTTCTTGAAGTAGGTAGATTTATAGACTTCAGTATAGGTTTCATAGGAAACATCAAATAACTCAGCACTTGAATAGTAATATTTTTTCAGATTCATTTTCAAATAATAAACCTGAAGCTTAAAACCAAAGTGATTGTTGTTGTTTTTCAGATTTGTGTATGAAGGTGTAAGCAACTTACACCTACAGGAGCTTCAATATCCCATTCTAGTAATTATAGTAATTAGTATAGTAAATAGTAATTAATATGGAGTTGGCATTAATGCTGAGTAATGCAGGTTTTATTGTAAGTACTTTACATCTACACTTTATCATTCAGATAGACAAGGAAAATATTTGATATGGAGATGCAGGATGTTGATCATCGTGGATTGCATAAGGTGAAAGGACAAACATTTAGATAGGGGTCTGTAGGCTCTATCTCTTATATGGCTACCAAAAGTGACGTCAAGATGAAACTTGCTTTAATCAAATTTGAGGTTTGATATTTAAAACATCCTCTAAACATCCACCATCGAAGGCTAACTAGGAACACCTACCAAGAAGCTCTAGAGAAACTGTTGGGGGCTATTGGAAGACTTAAGTAGATTCTGGGAGGTTTTGTTGGGAAATTTCAGTGTTTTCTGGTGTGTTAAAAAGGAAATATATGAGCTCTGTCATACGTTCTCTGCCTTGGCTTGTTAAATGTATTGGGCTAAAATTGCTAGACGGGGTCAACTAACCTCAGATCTTATGTGAACAACCTCTTCTGTGTTCTTTAGAGAGAGTGTAACAACTATGTGCTCAAAAATGTCTTGCTGCAAGGATAGGAGTCAATGCATTCTCAGTGAAGTAAGTAATATGTTTTGCTGGGGAAAATTATTCATGTAATACAATAATTATCTGTACATTCATTTGTAGTTGTCTTAAAACAGATTTTCTTAATATACTGAAGATGCTGAAGATGAACAAATCTAATCTGGTTAAACAAAGTAAGACTACAAAAGCAGCTGTTGAGAACTAAAAAATCCATAATGCATCTTGATTCCTTAATACTTTGAGTTTTCTCAACAATTGCTTTTTTACAGTCCTGCCCAAGCTGACACCTTCACCACTAAAAGTTATTTGGCAGCTTTGTCCAACCTGACAAATCTTGACAAATCAGGCTGATTTATATAAAGAAAAAGGACATTGGGGAGAAAAGGTATGACTGTAAAAATGGTGTGCGTCTGATTGATTGAGACGGTTTAATCACTGTTGGCCTGCTTGGGAGTTCTACGGATATTACTTTGTGTTCTCTTCCTGGCCAGAAATAGTGTGTGTCTGTGTGTGTGTGTGTGTTTTGTGAAGTGTTTTTTACACATTTCATTTTTCAAAACGGCTTGCGTAATCTTTTAAGTAACTGATGTTACGGTTAGGGTTTGCTTTAGAAAATTCTTGTTACATTTAGGTAGTTATGCATATATAAAACATGATATATGCATGAGCCCATGTCCTGACAAGGTATTAAAACAAGCACACGTATGTGTGTGTATTTGCCTGCAAAAGACAGGTGTGCAGTTCTGTGTAGAGTGATCACCAACCCCAGAACAGGCCTGAAGGCTCTGCTACATCTGAACAGTGTAGGAGGAAGCAGGCCTGGGGCAGCAGGTTATGCCGGGTGGAGGAGCTCGTCAGGAAGGTGGAGGAAACCGTAGTAACGGCCCGTCGCCCCTCGCCATCAATGCCACAATGTAATGCTTTTAAATACTGCTTTAGCTGTGGTCAGTCCAGCCTCCCGAGTGTAGCAGAAACTGGTTAATGTTTGGTTGCAAAGATACAGATCAGGAGAAACCATTAAAATTGGTGAGCTCTGCAGAAATGTGAAAGTGTTCAGTTTGTTTATATATATATATATATATATATATATAGTATGCATGATATGTTGACATGACTAGATGCCTTCAGGTCAAACAGACTGCATGGATCCACTCTTGGGAACGTTTAGCATAGTTGTTCTTCAAGCGATCTACCATTGCTTTCTTATGGTGGTGGGTTTTTTACTGTATATGTGCTCACATTTTGACTGCTCCCAGGCATCTGAGCCAAATTTCAGGACCTTCCACCTCCACAGATTTATACAGTCGTGAGTGCTGGAACCCTCTGCTCACCACGAAAACGAATCCTCAGACCACGAAAGTGTATGCCAGTGCTCTGCTTCACGTAAACGTGAGTGGGTGTGTGGGTGTGTGTGTGTGGGGGGGGGGAGCTACATCTGATAAGTGTTCTTCTGTTGCTGCTGTGTCAGGCAAGGTTCTGTGTGTGTGTGTGTGTGTGTATATATATGTGTGTGTGTGTGTGTGACTTTTTTTTTTTTTGTTAAGCGCCAAGAAGTATATCTGGCGTGGTGACAGGGAGTTTGCATGCACATACTAGCACACAACTGGAACTTTGTATGGAGAGCAAACCAGACAGGAGAGCTGGAAGCCGGAAAGACGGAGGGAGGGTGTGAGAGAAGAGACTAAGGAGATGAGAGGGAGAAATAAGAAAGGAATGGGGGGTTAAGTGGGGGAGGGGGATGGAGTCGGTGAGAGAGAGTAACCAGGAGAGCAGGCGCGGGGAAAAAGGACAAGGAGAATGAAGTGAAAAGGGTCAGGAGGAAGAGACAGAATTCTAAGTGAGAGAAAGGGTAACAGTGTGTGTGTGTGTGTGTGTGTGTGTGTGTGTGTGTGTGTTGATGGCTGGAGAGGACTGGAGAGGCTTCGGCATGCCAGGGAGATGCAGTCTCTTATCCCGTTTACACAGCTGGCCTTCGCAGGGAGGTGCTCGGAGATGGAGCAGAACGGGGGAACCGAGCAAAGTTGGGAGGCGAGCGTGGGAGGTGATACTGGCAAACACACACACACACACACCTACAGCCACAAACAGACACACGTGCACTTTTTTTCAGTACTCTCATTGATTCTTATAATGTAACAAAAAAAAAAAATCAACTTTTAAATGTTTCAGCTTTCAAAACCATCTTCTGAAGCATTTGTGCACACACATAAGCAAACTGTTCCGTATAATACAAACAGTAAAAAAAAAAAACATTAGTGTTTAATTAATACCTGGAATATTTGGTTCTCTTTCATTGTACAAACAATGTACAAGGAGACTTAATGAAAGGTGGCAATTCAACTGTTTGTTTGTTTGTTTGGGTTTGTCTTTGTTATATCGCATATAAAATATATATGAGAGAAATGCAACTCAAGTTTATCAGTCTCTATTTTCCCTGTTTATGTGTTTGTCTTTTTCAATAAGCTACTGACAATTCTACCAAATTCCAAATAAAAGTATTATTTCAAGCATTTATTTGAAGAAAATGACCACTAGTCAAAAAACAACAATAAAACTATGTTATAAGACCTCAAATAATGTAAA
>JAOYMR010000012.1:4574697-4586115 GCA_025802075.1 Tenebrosternarchus preto | reverse complement strand
ATTAGTCATGAAGTCTACACCACTCCTGTGGATTGGTGCACTGGTTTTTGCCGGTGCGTCTGTTGGGCCTGGAGTTTGCGAACGACTGCTGTTCTGTTCCTCTGCTTGGCTACATTTCTAAGAAAGACAGAAGTGGGAAGTCGATTGGTTTTTTTTTTTTTCTCTCTCTCTCTGTGAGCAAAGTGCTTTTTTTGGCATGTGAGTTTACCCAGCGTAGATGCTGCTTACGGAGGAGTGAGAGCTTGATTTGTTGGGGTGTTATGTCCACGACAGCTTTATGGGTAACGCCAGGCTGAAGAAATTACTCCTCAGTTTTGAGTGTCAGTCATTGGGTCTTGTTTGGTGAGATAACTTCACTGTTTGGCAGGCGTGTGGTGGTGTCATGTGTGTGACCACAAATAGGATGAATCCCAGAAAAGCACGGTCGGAGACTACTGAAGCAGCACCCAGTCGGAGACTGTTGAAGCTGCATTGTTGAAGCTTCACCAGTATCGGGTCTCTGCTAAGGGCCACAGCACAGGTCAAACATACTGGTAAATTTTAGCATTTTAGTGGCTAACGTCCTCTAGCTTTACTGCTGCCATTTTGGCTGTTCTCCATAAAATATATATTACTGAAATTGCAGGTTTTAAAACTATATCAAAGTGAGAAATGTTCTTTTATAGACAACGTATGCTGTGAATCAGAAGAAACAAAAACTACAAGTCAAATAAAGGATAAAAGGTGCTACATTTTGCATATACAAGGCAATGTGTATCACTTTAAATCAGGATATCTGTTTCTGGAAGCAGTACTCATTAGTTACTCATAAGTCTATTTTCCATGAATTACCATTCATTACCATTTCTGTGTCAATCCATTATCTTGACCAGCTAATCCATCTAATTACCAATGTATTATACAATTTCCCAACAGTTTATTGTAGACTTTCTTTATGGCTTTGTTAAAAGGGTTGCTAATTTGGTAGCGACCAGCATTTCCTGACTCATTTCTGGGCATTGCCTGCGGAATGCTCCCACTCGGAGAGACGAGGGCCAACGGGGGCTTCTTTATGGCCCTCTCCCAGGCTTAGAGGGCACGAATTGAAGTGTGACTGTGAATATGAATCGGCCTTTTTGGGCCTGCACACTGGAGGACTGAGGGAATACATTTGGGTGGAAGTCTGAAGTGAGGCAAGAGCCCCACGTTTGCCCTTGATGGATGGGAAAATGACACGGGAGGGTAATGCGGTGCATTGAGGCTGAAACCCGTTAAGACACAGGCACTCACCATCAGCTTTATTGTATACACCTACCTTGTACCTACTCTCAGTTACCACTATATTAGCCACATCTGTTTTATATGTGCATTTTGTAGACCTCGAATTACAGACTGAAATCTGTCTGTTGAAATGCAGCCTGTTAAATCTGTTCAATTCCGTCAGCCCGGACTCATTTATCAGTTTTCTGGGATGGTGCACCACTCTCAACAGAAACATGACACATACTGGTGTTCTGCAGGGATTGTGACACCAGGCACTGCCCTGGTAGATGTACAGCAGCCAGACCAGCCATGCTGGAGTTTTTTGCACATGCCAGTGGAGCCATCAGCAGGGCTCCAGACATAAACTTGACCATCGGTAAGGAGTTGAAAGATGGCTAACAAAAATTGTTACTGGTATGAGATGGGCTTTACTCTGTAATTATACCTACAAGGTCCTTGTAATGAACAAATGTTTCTAGTAAAACGGTTGATGTTTGTATAGAAATATGGCAGCATACATCACATACTACATACTGTATTTTCTCACCTGCAACGATCCTTTTAGTTTGATTATATTAATATTGTTGTCTAATCCAGAATCTGGTTTTACCTGCTCAAACCGTTACACCTTGGCGCGTTAGCAATTCCTGTCTGATGCCTTTCTGTATCTGTTTACCAAATGTAGTCAGACATTGCCAGTCGCATCATCTCACTCTGTCATTAAGTTAACAAAGATTACATGGTAAAGGTTGTATGTGTTGTGTTGAGATTGTGTTGCCATTGCACTTTGGGTTTGCTACACAAAGATCTCATACTTTAATTTAGAACATGGATATCAACCCTTGGAGAAACTAGTATTTTCCCCTAGTTTAACACAGCTGTTTACCCTCACGTCTAGCTCATCGTTGGTTAGATCTCAGTCAGTTCTTGGGTTAAACATGCTTGTGTTAAAGTCAGAAAAGCACTACCTTCCTCAGTGATGTCAACCTCCAAAGTCCAGGTCTGGCTTAATATATCCTTTTTAATATATTCTTGCGCTCATTTGTGCTCACAAGTCAAAACTCACACCAGTTTTGAAGAGACACCCAAGTAAGCAGTCAGCCTGTACGAGTTACACCGCATGATGTAGTAGTTTACCCTGAAATTGACATTGATGCTATTAGGTGTGTGCTGTTTGCTGTAGTACAGCTTTGATCTTTACTCTCCCATGGTGCACATGAAGCTATCCATGAAGCTCATCTTTTTAAACCGCCTGTCATGCAGTGTTCTGAAAGGAGCATTAGGCGGGAGACGGTGGCACGGGGTAACGCTGACGCCCCCTTGTCTGCTTTTCATCACTTAGCAACAGCATAGTGAGAGCCCTGGCATCCTTCCTTCTCCTCGGCGGTGTTTGCGAGGGTTGCCCACGTATGACACAACCTTGGATTCGAACCCTAGCTGCAGTAGTAGCACTTACACCATCCCTGTCCCAGCAGTGCTTTAATCGGGTGGCACTTCTCTATATTACTACACCAGGTTTGATTTCATAAATAAATGTTTATCTTAGACCAACTGAAACAACACAGATATATACAGTGCTGTTAAAGCAAACAATTCATATAGAATCAGCGTCTGCAATATAATAGCAGACAATTCATGTGGGATCAGTGTCTACTGTCTAGCAGGACAACAGTTCTATCACGAATTGCAAGGTGTTCGGGGTACGTTAAGAGAAGATTTTCAGCCCTGCCTGTGTCTGAGTGTATAGAACTTTAGGTCATAGCAAAAAAACCCAGCGCTAGCACAACACGATGGCCGTCTGAGAGATGACACGGCCAACGATGTCACAGACAGTGACTCTGCCAGGGCTTGTGATCTCAACGAACCCACGTCCAGTGTTCATTTAAAAGAGTGTTTCATTTCACAAATGAATTTTCACCTTCAGCAGTACAAACATATTTTAATAGAGGGATTATTTCAGTGACATTTGCTTTGGGTGAAAATATACAAAAGGAAATGATAATTTTCTTATATATCACACACAAACACATCTCTGTCTCTCATATATATATAGTTGAATACATGCAGTTCTTTCAGCATGTTTAAACTCTACAGAATTCTTTTTTCAATCAATCAGCTCCTCACAAAACTATAATACATTGACAATATACAACATTCTATTTAGATTTTGGATTACATTAATAGCATATTGCGACATTTTCCAGTGTTATATGGGGTTTTATTTCCATTTATATGATTAAGCCATCTATTTCATTTTAATACATAAACTGATAGTTTTCCAAATTAATATTAAGCCCCGTCTTAAACTGGATTACACCTCTAATAGGAAATACTCTTCAGTCATCAAGTCTATGACAGTACGAACAGGAAGGCAGTGCTAAGACACTAGTTACCACTTTTTCTTTATGAGTTTTTGTCTTCATCCATATCCTGTAAACTCGACAGCAATAAACTACAAGGGATCTTTAGAGGGTAAGGTTCAGGTTCCAGACCAACAAAGGCAAACTGAAAATTGAGCTATACTAGTGGGACTGATTTAATTAAGTCCCTCTTCCTGTGTTTCTCTGTGGGCAGTTCTCTGTGGTCAGGACATAATTGTCAGAGCACTAAAACACACAGAGACCTACCAGATGCTGGAAAACCAGGAGCAAAGGCTAGGATTATGGATTCTGAGAGGAATATCAACTGTGGCAAGTATTATATGACCTTCAATAACACTGGATGCCAGATACCTAATGAGGTCAATTGTCCTTCAATTGAATCTGTGATTCAATTGACTCTTTATAGAACAGTACCTCTCAAGTTTGTGTTAGTTTTACTATAGAAGATAAGTACTTCGTTCCAAAGTACTTTGCAATACTAACTAGCTAATATTATGTCTGCTGCAAAATATGAAACTCGCATGTTATTTACGATTAGCACCTACAAGAAAAATTTAGAAAAATGTTGTTATTCCTTAAAATGTCAAGAAATGTATGTATTTTGGGGGTTTTTTTGTTTTGGTTTTTTTTTACTATCAACGAGGTAATGAATCTCTACCTCTGTCCACTGCAGAGTTTCTGATTGTGTCAAACGTTTCTCAGGAGCTCCTGTGAGGATAGTCTCAGTAATTCAGACAGTTTCAGAGAGGGTAGAGCTAAGGCCTTGGGCACCAGGGGGATTTCAAAAGAGTCCTGGTCTTAATTTGTGTGAAAGCACAGATCGCGAGATGGGTCTGAAGCCTTAGATATCTGATGGAACACATATGGCATATGGTGGCATCTGGCACCCACAAAAACCTTTCCTAGAGAAGGCCTTGCTCCAGACTGTAGGAGCAGGGCACAAGGGAGGCGACACAGAGAACAAGAACCCTGAGGCAACCGAGAAGCAACTAAAGGGTGATTAGCCTCTGTGTGCCATGTGTGATGTACAAATATCATCCACTCTTCACTAGTTCAGGGCTGTACGGAAGGGTTCAAAAAAGAAGGTCACCCCCACCACCACCACCTCCACCACGACCTCCACCACCTCCACTGAAAAGAAGGTGAGACTGGTGAGAATGGAAGTTGTGTGCTAAAAAAACAGATTAGTTCGAAAAACCTGCAGGTTTTTTTTTTGGGGGGGGGCGTTGGGGTCACTGAAAATGTGAAGGGAGATTCACTATTCATCCTGGCCGTGACACGCAGCACGAGACCGAAGTAACAACAAAGCTAAACATGATGGAGGGGCTCATCCAGAGTGTTCCCACAGCAGTCCAGTGAGAAGCCTGTACAAGAGGTTTAAGAGTCTAGTCCTCTTACATAAATGGGTTGAACAGGGTTGTAAGGGAAAGCGGACAAATGTCAAATTTTAACATCCAGCGCTGGAAAATAAAACAAATTCATAAAGGACTCATAGCTCAGGTGTGACTAGTGTTTTTTTTATTTTTATTTTTTTTAAATATTATTATAAAATTGTTTGTAAATAAATTTGTTAATTTGCAAACAGCTGAAACAGGTTGTGTTTGCTCTTCATGCTCGTGTTTTACATTATTAAAAAGACGAGAGGAAAATTACAGTTAGTCTTGATTTGTTAGACAATAGCGTGTGATGTCCTGTTTACTCTCTTTGTCACACCTACTCCAGTGCGATTGGGTTGTTGTTGTTATTGTTGTTGTTGTTGTTGTTGTTTTCTTCAATTTTTCATGTCCACATAATCATCTTCCATTTAATTCACATGAACCTGTTCCTCACAAGTGTCAGGAAGCAGGCATGTGTGTGCAGAGTGCCTGTATGTCTACCTGAGGCCAACTGTTAAAGACCTTAAAGAGTGCCACATCTATGAGTTGTGCATCCTCCTGGTAGCTGTCTTTCTCTCTCCCTTGAAAAGCCCTCTGAGGAGTGGGGGGAAATTCCCCTGTGGAGGACAGATAATTGCTCTAATGTAACAGCCCCCCCTCCCCCCCCTCCGCACGCCCCTCCCTCCGCAACCGCACCCTTGTTCCTCTTCTTTTGCAGGCTATTAGGTTTGACCCTGAGACCCATCTGCCTGTAATCGCGGACCAGCTGCATGGGCTGCACTCTCTGCCTGAACGCGAGTCCCATCATCGACTGCATCCAAACGGTTGCCAGGGCGACGGCATACGTGCTGCGGAGGGGCCTGTATCTAGTTAGGCCTGTTCGCTGAAGCAGCCGGTGTCTCTGCTTTACCCATTTGTGGAGTGGGGATGGTGTGGTCGAACAGGGAGGAGAAATTAAAAAAAAAAAAACAGGACTGACATCGGGTTTACAGTGTCCATTTTGCTCATAATCACCGCGTGAAAAATTACCTTTATTATGAAAATGAATAATTACCCGGTAGAAACAATTGCCTTCAATTCCCAAGCCAGTTATGCTGAAGTAATTGCACAGGAAAGATGGGGGGGGGGAATGAAAGTTGCTTTATTTTGAAATAATAGTTAGCAGTGTTGTTTTGCTTTGTCCATCTCTCCAAGGTGAACTAATCATAGAGGTACAGCTGGAGGGAGAGATGGGCTTGTGGGCTTGTGTTCTGCACAAGTTCTGTAGAACTATATATTAGTATATATGCGTTAGTATTTTGCATTGGTGCTAATCACCTCGTGCCTTAGAAGATTCCTTATAACTTACAATGAATAAATATGAAAAGTTAATATGGAAAATTGTGCAATATTAGACAAGTAAGTAAAGTATATGTTCACTTTATTTAATTTGATGTGACTACAATTATATTCATACTTCAATATTTTTTGACTAACAATTCTTTAAAAGTTTAAAATGTTAGTGATATATATTTTTTTCCATTTTTAATTAAATGTAATTTTTAAAAAAATCAATACCATATCCCAGTTGTGCAGGATTACACTACAAATGAATGCAGTGACTCCTCCACCTTTTAAATATACAAACAAAGACTGAACCACCCAAACTGTTTTCATGACAATGACTGATGAATCAGTTCAGTAGGATGGTGGAACCAAACTGATTAGTTTTACAAAACAAAGCTTTCTTTGTTGCCAATTTGAAGAGAGAGAAAGAAAAGTTGTGCTCACCATTCTGTTCTGTTGTGTGATTTCCTCATGACTGTCAGCTTTCCACAAACATCCCATTCAGTACAATGAAGATAGAGTTAATTAACATTCTATCATTAGTATCTCTGGAAAAACAAACTGATAAATAGAAAAATCCACTGTGTACCTAAAATTAATTTAAAAAAAGCCCTGCTTGTAGAGAATATCAGTCAGACATGTTAAATTATTTTCGGTGTTGTTATAGTTTGTCCGTGACTTAATTTGTTTGGTGAAAACGCCTCTGAAAAATTATCCGAGATGAAAAGTGAAGATTTAAAATAAAGATTTCAAGTAAATTTACCTCAGGTTCATACATTTATACTTCTTAGCCTAGTAATACACTAGCACCATTAACACTAGCACTCTTGCGCTATTTGTTAAATACCAAACATTCTAGAGTTTATTACCTATATATTATTTGGTTTTTTTTGTTGTTGTTTATCGTTTATATTGTGCTTGGCAACAATGACTTGAAGAGATGGCTGGTAGAGATGAAATGTCATGATTATTACTCCTGAACACAGGCCTGTCCTCTGGGCAGCATCTAGCCTTATATCTCCCACCATTCCCAAGCTGCAACACATCCTCCACACTGCATCGTTCTACTTCCTCCCTGTGATTGCAATTAGGAAATGATGTGTCTGGACCATGGCCAGACATGCCTGGTTAAATTATTCATAAATGTTAATAGGCAGACCAAGAGCCCTCCCCCATTCTTCCTGTTCCTCCTCTCTCACATGGTGGAGAAATAATATTGACCTTTCTGTTGGTGATTCTGGATTTGACACTTTGAATAAGGTGTCTGATCATAATCTGAGCATCTTTTTTAAAAGACCACTTTTACAAAAAAAATAATGCTACAAATCTGGTATGTAAGCTTTGTGACAGAGTTCCAAAAACACCTTTGCCTGGTGCACCTTGATGTAGCTCATCAGAATGCTGATAAGTAGAAATGTAGTGTCTCCTTGAATTATTCAGATATTTGATTTGCATCCTGAATAACAAGAAATGGACCGGGATAGATACTATTCAAATGTCTAGCATGTCTGTAGGGAGTATACGGCCATTATAATTACTCTTTTAGTCATTCATTTATTAATCATTCATTAGTTTATTCATTCATTCATTCATCTATTCAAAATGCTTCAGTGGGTACATAAAATGATCAAGACGATAGACAACTATGAAACATTAATAACATGGTTGGATGCTAATGATTGAAACGTCTTAACTATATATGTTAGCTGATGCATATGGTGCAGATAATTGGCTAAATGCAGTATCCATTAGAATCAGGCCATCAGTAATTCTGAATCTTGAAACAGCTGTTTGGAAAAAAAAAATGCCTTACACAACATGACCTTATAATCAGTGTTTCCTCTTCAGCCAGGAAGGGAAGTCAGTGAATGAGAGAATATTAAGGCACATTCAGACCTATGAATCATTTTCTTTGTAGAGTTAAATAAAAACTAAGCTTAAACAGAGAGGTCAAGTCCCTTTCTCCGTATGTAAAGAAACAAACTCAGCTACATATGCCTGACAAAAGAAACATTGTATGGTTTAAGGTGGTCTTAAAGATCTAATTAGGCCTATTCCAAGCAAGAGACATTTATGGAGAACTGTTATCAGTGTAAAATTTGAATTTCCATGGAGTAAAAATCATTAACATATAAAACAACAGGTCCTAGTACAGCGCTCTGCAGAACACCATTGTGAACAACTCTTATATGGTATTCGGAAAGGCCTGTGTGGTGGTTAATGAAATGTGTCAAATGCCTTAGATAAATCCCTAGAAGTGCAGCACTAACCTCCATGTTCATATGGAATGAGCCGTGACAGCGCCTCATGAACAAGGTTTCAAGGAACTCACTTCTCAAGTGAAGTTCACTTCAGACCACTTTAGCAAATAAGAATGCACATGTTGAGCAGCGGGAGCAGACTGAAGTCTGTATACTGGAGTCTGTGTATTAGTACTACTAAATAACCAACACTAGCAAACAGCACAATTATATTTTCACAGAATATACTGCATGCTAAAAATAGTATGTTTTCTTTTCCTTTATTCTTATACCAGTCTTATCTTCATGTTTGACCCATCCTTTATCAAATCTAATGTGACTGCACTTTCAACTGCTTTTGCTTCAATAGATGTTAATGCGAAACTGACAATAATCATTAAAGCTATTAGTACGGTGCAGCATGAACAAATTGCAGCTCCTGCTGAGTGATGTACAGATTCCTGAACTTTGACCTGGGCTAATTTGCATTGGCAGGAGACTGTTACAAGAACCTTTCCTTTCACTCTATTATGAAGCCAGAGAACCTTCAGGAGTTCTAAACTAGCGTGGATGATGATCTGGGCTCTGATAATGGAGCCAAAATTGGCACAATTGAGGAGTGTTTTTGGTTTAATTTCATGGTCTAACAGGTCTTGGTGTAATTCTGATCTTTATGGAATAAGTGTCTAATGCTTGGATTTGAATTTTCCCTTTAAAAATGCTTATTTTAACATCATATCTAAGCTAAACTGCTTTATTGGTGTATAGTTTAATGACAGGCATTAGCATTTATACTGAAGCAAATCACTACATAACAGTATAAACTAAGGAGCGCCATGGTTTTGTAGTTGTATTGAATGCAAACTTATGTACAGACATACATAATACTTTGATATTTGATATAATATAAAATTCAGATCAATAACAAGGTGAGAGAAAGGAAAAAAGCAGCACTGACATGGTTCTTCACACACACACACACACACACACACAGGATATAATGCTGGCCCGTGTCAACGTTTCTAATACCGTGAATCCTTCCAGTCGTAAAGAGGATATAAACTCTTGCTGGCCGGTTCAATTAAATTAGCCTGGTGGAGGTAGGATGTCTGTGGAACGCTGTCCAATGCTAATCTCATTTTGCCAGCATTGCACTCCATTCTGATCTGTGCCCTGGCCGGTTCTGGGCTGAGAGCCGCCTGGCACACTCCCATGGCAACCCATACACTCCCCGAACCCTGAGGTGGTGCTGAGATACACTCATGGTGCAAGGGATCCTGACCTCATGAGCTCCTCCCCCTGTACCCCAACCATCAAGCACTACCATTGTCTGGTTGGGGAGGGTGGGGGAATTAACCTCTAGCACTGGGGACTGCTTTGGTGCCTCGGCAGTGCAGGTTCCCTAAGGATTTGGCGGCTGGGTGACAGAGCCAGGATCCTGTGCTAGGGCCTCCCTCTACTCTCAGACTACAGCCAGAAGCAGATGTTAAACGCCGTTCCCCTGATGGATGTACTGATAAACGGTAATGGAGGTGATTACTTTAAAGAGGGATAAAATGGCCTTGGAGCTACAGACTGTCGTTCTTGGCTAGGGTAGAGAGAGCGAGAAAGACAGAGAGAGAGAGCGAGAGAGAGAGAGGCTGGACTTGCAAACCTCTTCCTGAGCCTGGATTTCAGCAGATCAATTGGATTTTTAAGTCGACCAAAAGAGATATGATCCAATTGCAAATCCTCACCCACAGTTAATTCACATGTCTACAATAGCTATTAAATACACTTCATAGCATTGCCCAAAAGAGGACTAAAATGACTGATAGTTAGTGTCTTTTACTGATCTTTAATTGTGATTTGATCTTAGTTCACAGAGCACAGGCCTGTGTAATAAATGAACATAGATATTATCTTATTATAAAAGGCATAACATAGGCTATACTGATATGAATTCATTTTGAACACTAGAGCTATTGCACTTAATCTGCTGAACAATGGGGAATTTTCAATAATCCTGAATATGTATGAGCAATAATGCCTATAATATGTATATGATCACACACAGCCGCAGTGCAGTGCCAAAACATTGTAAAGCGTTAAGCTTGATTCATGCCTTCTAGAAATTTCACTGCAAATTTAGGTCTGGGTTTTGCATCTGAAACATTAAGGGACAAGCAATCACAATACAGTTGATTTTTGTTTGTTTGTCTTTTTTGTTTTTACCCCTTTACCTCATTTGTTCTGGGTTAATCTGTGCAAGCCAACAGTCCCCCTGCCAGCTCTTCACTACACAATTTCCTTTTAACAGTTTTGCAGACTATTATGAAGTCGCCGCTAAGCTTCAAATCTCTCCTAATTGAAAAGTGTGTGCGCCTGCGAGCGCATCATTAAGGAGAGGGCTACAATCGCGCCTCGACTGATCATTAAAGATACGGAGATTGGGGGGGGGGGGGGGTACTAAACACTCGCTACTGTAGCAGTGGCAATCATTCTTGGTATTCCTCTTCATCTAGTGGCATTATTGGGCTGTTGCTTTGAGTAGTAATTTGGAGTTTTCACAAGCAAATTTGCTTGTTTCTCATCTCCCCTGTTGAAACTGAAGCCATTTGTACACTTTTAACGTCTCTGTCTCGGTCAATGGAGAAAAGTAAACAAATTATAATACTAAAATATTTATAATAATGATTATACTACATTTACTTTCATACATTTGAAAATGTATTTTACCATTAAGGCGCGGGGGGGGGGGGGGTGTGCAAATAAACTAAAGTTAAAGTTAAAAGAAGTTATAAAAATAAAAACAAACTTAGCAGACACGGGATTAACAGTAGGTTAAAAAACAGGGCAAAAACCCGCCCAAAC
>JAOYMR010000012.1:4546231-4564484 GCA_025802075.1 Tenebrosternarchus preto | reverse complement strand
CACACACACACACACACACACACACACACACACACACACACACACACACACACACACACACACACACACACATCACTGTCCGCTCAGTTTCACACAGACTGGATTCAATGTGCAGGAAAGTACGGAGGCCAAAGAGAGCAAAGAAAGAAAAAAAAAAGAAAAGAAAAAGCATTTGCTTTTTCTTTTCTTTTTTTTTCTTTTTTGAGCCATCACTGCGGCTGAACCCATCCGTTATAACGGGGCGAACTGATTGGCCAGTCTGTATGAAAGGCAGCGCTCAATTACGAACACGGGTCAATCCGTCACGCCCAGGACAGTGTGCAGAATGGTAGGGCTTAGAGACGAGCCGCCCAATTAGCGCTCTGCCAGAAAAGAGCGGCGGCCCACGGCCGTCAATTTGGGCCCAGGCGGACGGCGCCGCTTCGGTGGGGGAAGCCCCGCCAGTTCTCACAGCGCTGGCAAAGAGCCTCTTTCCTCCGAGAGAAGGAAAGGACACAGAAGTAGGGTAGGAAAGAAAAGAAAAGCAAAGAATAAAGACGGGGGGGGAAAAGAAAGGAGGAAAGAAGGATAGAAAAAGAGAACGAGAGAAGACAGTAGATAACAGAAGCATAGGTACCTAGAGAAGACTGAAACGCTCCGGCACTAGAGTAGGAAGTTCCAGATGGAGTACCTAAGGAGAATGTGTAGAAGTCGCACGCGGTCAGACAGGAAGTGCGGGCCAAGGGTCTTTTAAACTGCATACTCAAACAGTTAATTATCTTAATTAGGGATGAACCGATATGTGTGCCGGACACCTATCGACTTCTGCCATTGATGATGTCCACAGTTAAAATTAACATCAAGACTAGCTGATTATCTACGTATCTGGATTTCTAATTACCTGCTAGGCTAACGTCCATCACCCAGTCATGCCTGGTCACGTACGAACCGTTTGAAACCCAATTTTCTTATACTTAATTTAGTGACTATTTATGTACTGGTCAACACTTTCACCACCATGCCTCAATGTGTGTGTGTGTGTGTGTGTGTGTGTGTGTGTGTTTGTGTGTGTGTGTCCTTCACGTTTTTGGCTACACTGCAGACATCTTAAGTTTTTCCAATGTGTGATTTGCGGCAAGCACGCTCAAGGGTGGAGCAACAGAGGGATGAAGCCGAGCGCAGGGAGTAGGCGGGGTTATGTGAGGCCCTTACCGAGCAAGGAGGGGGAGTCTTTGTTGAGGGCAGCGGCCACTGCCGGGTCCACGGGCGGCTGGCCGTCGCCTGCAGGGAGCTCTGGTCTGGTGTAGTCCCGGCTCTTGTCGTTGTTGTACTTCACGTTCAGGTTGACCAGCTTGGAGAAGTCGATGCGTAATGTGCAGCAGGAGTTATAGATGTTCTGCCCATCCAGGGACTTCAGTGAAGAATAAACAGGCAGACGCACCAATTATTTTATTTTATGCCACAAGCATACTGGCACTGAAAATGAACAAGATATTGAACCTCTTTCACTCCAAGGACTCTCACTTTTAGAACAACATGCCTTTCCTGTTAATTTCAGGGAAGTTACTTGATCATTTACAGTAGTGCCAAAATAATACATGTTAAGTAAACAAGTCCTAGCCTTCTCACCAGCTTGGCCTGCTGGGCGTTTACTGGATCACTGAACTGCAGCAGAGCCTGGAACTGGTTGTTTTTGGTGAACGTGATGATCTTCATGACGGTCCCAAACTTAGAGAAGATCTAAAAAAAAAAAAAAAAAAAAAACAAACAAACAAAAAGAACCTAACATAACGTAAAACGTAAATGCTAACTCAGTCGCATGGAGACAGCACTTCCGTGACGAAGAGTACACAAAACTTTGTTGTTTTTTCTATTTTTACAGAGTCTGTCCCGAATGGACGGGAGCGGCAGAGCAGCAACCTGTTGGAGGACGTCCAGGGTGACTGGGTAGAACATGTTGTCGATGATGATGCGCAGGACGGGGCCGGGGGCGGGCGCCAGCACGTTCTCGCCCGCCGCGTCTGAGCTTGGGGAGCCGCCCTCCTGGACGGCCGACACGGCCTGCAGCACAGCCTGGGCTCGCTGGGGAGGAGGGACGGGGGACGGAAAAACGGATCAAGAGCTTTCCAGGCATCTGAAGGGCTGCCCCATCTCGAGCATATTGTCAGGAACGTTCAGTCAACAGTACCAAGGGGGAATGGCAGTACAATGAAAACCAGTACTCTCTGTCCGATGCCTGGCTTGCTAACCTGGTTGAGAGCGCTGTCAGTCTTGAGCTCTTTGTGGTTGGAGTACTGGATGAACACAGGCATGTTTCGCACTTGAGGCGTCACCGCAGTGTAGTAGTTCACCATGGTGACTGCCGCTTCCTCCGTCCCGAGCTCCAGGAAGGCCTACGCGTGGGGCACGGACATCCAAGATAAGAAAGCACTCGGCTTAGACAGGACCGAGCAGTTGAGCAAGTTCCAGACTGGCAAACCCCTGATAAAAGCGCTACATACCTCAGATCTTCCTAACACCATGTATTCTGCTCGTACATACCTGGTTTTTGCCTTTCAACATCAGGATGTTGGTGACTTTGCCAAAGGGCAAGCCCAGGGCGATGACTTCAGTCTCAGAAACTTCGTTTGGAAGTTTGCGTATGTGAATGACCCGGGACGGCGGGCTGTCCATGCTGTCCTCCACTCTCAGTTTCTTGCTGTCGCTTCCATTAGCTATAAAAATGCACCACATTTTCAGGCTAGATGATTAAGCATTAAAAAAAAGATGACCTTGACTATGGAATTTTGTAACATTTTACACATCAAACACCTGCAAATTCTGTCAAAAAGGTTTTTAGACATGTAAATGCCATTGAATCTGGGTCCAAACTTGTGTCCAGTTAAGTACCTCTAATACTTTTTGTTGTTGTTGTTTTTAAAGTGGAACCAAAAATATTTCATAAATAAAGAAGAAAACAACATATACTGTACATCCTTAGTTACTAAAGGATGCATTTCTATACAAGAGTGGAACTAATCAAAACAGCTCATTAGTTTGGTTGCAGGGATTGCTGTGCATGTGCCACTTCTGGTGACGTTTTGAAGGACTCTGTAAAATACATCTATTAGCAAAATGACACTTCATTGGTCACATTTCTTATGTTTTTCACTTTGGTGCTGGCCTGTAGCAGCCTGGTCCTTCTCAGCATTCTGAAGAAGGGTCTATAGTATTATTAGTAAAACATCACTGTCCATGTATGTGCGCCCCAGTCACTGGGTCGCAGGTAATTGAAAAACCGTTTCAAGGCTACTCAAATGAAAATCTCACAAAAATTCAGCGAGGTCAGCCCACTGCAACTGTTCATTTTAGCCAGAAAGGAAATGGTATGTAAAAACCAAGTACATAGTTTCTATGAGGCAAACTATGAGAAGTATGCCCGGCTAACATTTAGCCTGCAGCAAACAAGCTACTTTTGTCAACTTGAGGGTTTGAGGAGTATAGAAATGGTATCCACTTTTTGCCCCTGCAAACCACTCACTGAATCATTGCATGGACTTAATAAAATAAAATAGTCTGTACATTACAAGAAGCAAAAAATGTATATACTACATGCTTTCACTGTGGCAACAATATTAAGTGGAAATATCCTGTAAATTCTTCATCACCAAAACCTGGTCACATGCACTCTCCACTTGATACTCACAGAAATACACCAGAACCATTCAGTCCATTTGTTTACAAAAAAGCATTTTTCCCCACCTGTGACTGAAGAGTTTGGGCTGTTGTAAAGACTGCCAGACAGCAACTCATCTGAACTTCTCTGAGAAGCAATAGAATGATGTAACTTTAAATGATGACAATATTCAAATTCGTATCACAAAAAATGTTCGCATCACATTTACCAAGCATTATTGTAGTTATCGTTACCAAATCTATCAGCTTCATTACTGTAATTAGTGAGACCTTACCTTTACACCAACTGCAACATCACTAGCAATGCTGGAAATGAATGGAGAAAAACAATATTTAACGGTCCATATTACCTACCTAGTTATAATATTTTATAATGCCAAGTCCACACATTTTATAGTGCCAAAAACACAGCCAGCTATTTCTTAGATACACACTATCTCCAAAGTTCAACTAATGATAACAGACCAGCTAACGTCAGATACTAATGTAACCCTAACCCTAGGTAGTTAGGTCAGTTGTTGGCTAACTTAACCAGCAAGGGGTCAGAGTGAGAAATTATACCTATGTTAAAGACAACTTAGTTCAATCTACTGCTATTGCAGACAGCTAAGGATATTGTTATCTGCACGAAACATAGCTAGCTAGCTAATGTATTTAAAACATAGCTGTACGACAGGTACCGTTACATTAAAGTGACCCCGGTTTTAAACAAAGAAATCCGCCTAGCTAGCTTAGCTAGCTAATCAGTCCACAGCTAATAGGTGCGTTTTACGGTTGCTAGCTGGCTATGTAACAGCTGTAACCTAAGCGGGAAAACCAGTATACGTAATTACTAAAAGTTACATCAGACAAGACAGTAAAATTGAACAAGTTCTTAAATTTTTAAAAATCCAGAACCAAAGAACGGACACTGTTTCAAGAGATCACACTAGCTAGCTCAGAGGCTAACGGACTTCTTACGAATAGCTCTTAGCAAAAGCGTCTGACATAACGTTTCATCAATTGCGAAAGCTAGCAAGTTAGCTAGCAGGCATGGCCTCGGATGACAAGACAATGGGAGCACAGTTGCCTGAAAGTAATTTGATATGAAAGTGAAATTCACACAGCCCATTTGTACATTCACCCCTCACACTTACCCGTCCATTGCCGGGAAACCGTTTTCCACGTTATTAAGATGAGTGCTCGAACAGCAGACCGCCACACGCACGTCACGCAGCTAACGAAGTAAAATGGTGGCGATGCTCGCCGGAGGTGAGTGTTTTTACGGAGTCATCCGATTCACTTTGTTGGGACAATTCGGCCACAGTCCTCTTGCATCGTCACAACAAAGGGAAGCTGGGCTGAGGCGGATGCGTATGAATAGTGCACCAAAAGCGACGCAGGTTAAATTAATGATAAATGCATTTATCTTACAATTTTCTTCTTTTGCTCGTATTTGTATCAAAAACACAACACGTAATGGCATAAGTAGCTATTTTTTTCTTTGTGTAGTTGTAGGTTGTGTATCCCGTGGACATCCTACAGTCTGCGATACAATTTATATTTATATATATAATTTAAGTCTTAAACCAATATCAAAAGATCTTTCAAAATAGTTTACTTTTGGTGTGACTTTTAGTCCTAGGAATTAATTATCTACAACAGGCCTTAATAAAATATTAAAACCTAACCAAACAGACCGTGCTATACTGTAATAAATAAATACACACATATTGAAATTTTATTACATTATTATAAGGCCTTAGTCCATGAAGCATTCACAGAGAATGGAATTCGATTGCATGAGCTCAACAAATGAAAAGATGTCAACAGCATAGCTCTCCACCAAAAGTAACACTGCTCCCCTAGCATCAATAAATGCCCTGTATTGATTTCTTTTGCGGTACATGTGGCAGTGCCTCTGGGGCCTTGGTAGCCGGCTGAGTCTTTGACGCTGGAATCAGATTATTGATGAGAGATGCAGGGCTAGCGGCTATAGTGTCCCACCCAACCTTCCTGTCATCAACTGACACTGGTCAGGTCACCGGGTCATCAGAGACCATAATCCTTACAGGTGTTCATCATTTCTGTACACCTCGCACTACCTGATCAGACATGGGAGTATGTCTTTGCTGGGAGTATGTCATTACCCTCACGAACACAGAGGAGCCTCTGCAAGGTTCAGCCACATTTCCCAGTAGATAACTGTGTTACTTTTTCTCCCATGACAGGCTTCTGTAGCTGATCCTTTCCATTTGGATGAAACATGGATTAGTTCTGCCATCCTTTGGCTAGCTTTTGTCATCATCAGATCTTATCTGAACCTCACTGCAATTAGAACTAGCTTTTCTTTCTAGGGTAGTTTCATTGTACGTGTTGGCGGATCTACCCACAGCTGTTATCACAAGCACAAACTGGCTGGTTATGCTATTTCTATAGCTTATCCGCCATCGTTCAGACAACAAAAACACCGCCACACAAACACACACACGCTCCCACACACACAGCCTGTCTTTATCAGTCTCACATACAGCGTGTTTTGGTTGAGAAAGAAAACTTTCACCACACCCTCCTGCACCTTGTCAAACAAAATGGCCTTTGAGAGTGACTGTTTGTGATTCCGAGACGTGTGTGCCGAAATGCCAGGGACATCACATTTCTCACCCTGTCTCCTTCAGACGAGAAGCCTCTCATCATGAGGAAAGGCCAGGAGTGCTTAGGAGTTTCTGCTTTTCTGGCCTGTTGCCCTACCGGCAGACAACATGATTTCACTTTTTGTTCATACACCAGTAACTGACAGATAATTGACATCATGCAGGTTTGGTTTTCTTTGAATGTTAAATGGAATTTTCTATACATTTTATAATCAGCCATAATTTAGGCCACGATGCGAAATTATGACAGTGTTACATATATGAATAATTTACATCACAATATAAACAACGTGATTTAGGAGTTTCTATTATAATTGCATGTCAAAAAATCACTTCCATTTGGTCTTCCATTTTTATACTTATTCATTGTGCATATGTAATAAGTATACATTTAGTGCTTATAATGTAAATTCTATATATATATTATATATATATGTGTGTGTGTGTGTGTGTGTGTGTATATATATATATATATATATATATATATATATATATGTTTTATGTTGAGGATTGGAAACCAGAAATGGTGAGATATTCCATCAACAAGGTTTTGATATTGCGTCTTGTAAACACACATGATGCAATTTAACAACTCAAATTATCAAGCCCTCAGTGGTTGAAGCAGACTCTCAGCTGTGGGGACAGTGAATGTTGAATTTTTTAAAAAAGCAAACAAAAGAAATTGCACAGTGTGTTTCCATTAGGTGGATATGATCTGTCAGACACAATAAAATGTATATAGCGTTGTTTGATTTTACACAGATTTCAGTGTGGTATTCTACCAGTTTTCCACAGCATTGAAAATTTACTGATTTGTTTAAGATTCTGTGTAAAGATATTGTACTTAAATTTTGAGTGGAATCCTGAAAATATAATAAAAATGTTATTAGTTAAAAACAATATGGTTGTAAACTGTCATCCCCTGAAGTATGTGATCATTATGCTTTATTGCTGTTAATACTTTAGGGCCTCTTTCTCTATAGTCTCTACAAGATGACAGAATTGTAAATTTAACGAGAGAACATTTAACAAGAAAACATGTTTTACAGCTCCTCACGGGTCTTTTTTTAAAAGTACATGCCTTCTCTCATAATTGACAGCATGTAAACATGTCTTTATCTCTACATGAGCGTGACACCAAGACAGTTTCCATGGAGATTTTTTTTTTTTTTTTTTAAATACTGTTGTACAAATCAATCTCGTTAACCTCTTCACCCTTGCCTGTGCCCCTGGGGAAAGCATGCAAGAGGGCTGCTTTCCTAATCCAGCCACACGTTTCTCTTTTTTTAGCACATCCAAAGCTGACAAGGCGTCACGGGAAGGCGAGAGGTAGGCCCAGGGTCAACCGTCCTATGGAACAGGAGCGCCCCACGCTCACGGTTCTACAATGCCTAATGATGGAGGGCCACCTTTAATGACTGCACATCTGTCTTTGTTTAAATAAAACCCATATGTACCCGGCTAGCTGTCACTCACTGAGGGGTTATTTCAGGACTCGGGTGGAATTAGTCGCTGTTAAGTCGAGAGCCGAAGCACCTTTTCGCGCGTTCCGTTTCTTGCAGCGTTTTTACCAGTGGATAATGGTGCGGCGTGTGGCGGTTTGGATAAATTCCTGTAGTTAACGTCCTTGGCGCCAGGCGTTTTCAAGCGTGTCCAGGGAACGGCAGATGTCCATGCGGCGTTCAGCTCTGCAGCACAGCAACCGATGGCGTCTGGTGTGGCAGCAGAGGCAGGAGGAATACAAAGAGCCCTTCGAATAAGGACAGAGGGCACGTCGAACTCTCCAAACACATGATCAAATCACTCTTCATGCTTCCCTCGTGCACGCACATGTGTGTAGATAAAGCCATGTGTGTTTGTGTGTTTGAGTGTGTGTTGTGTATCCCATCTGCCTGATCATGACTCTCTACTCTCTCCCTAGAGGCCCTCCCTGAGCCTTGCTTGTTATCCTGTTGTACGAGACGGAGGGTGACACTCCTTTAATCCGCCCAGCTCTGCACCATGGGCCCTGACACCATGCTAAATTGTGTTTGCTTGAGGAGGCTTTCAGAAGCACGGTGCCCGCACCACTTCCGTGACCTCGCCGTTGCTCATAAAACAAACCCCCCATAGCCCACCATGATGTGAGCTGTTGCAATCTCCAACGCAACCAAAGGCCCTTTTGTCATAATTTCTCTGCTGATGGCATATGACGTTCCATCTTCCACTCGAGAGGGCAGGTACTGAACCCAATTCCCTTCAAAGGGATCCGACGGCATGGATCTGATGTTCCCGTGATACGTCTCTGTGTGAAAACACCCTGCCTTCCCCTAGGCGTGGAGGACTGAACTTCCGAGGGCCAGGTGGGATAGGGGTTAGGTGTGCAGACGGGATCTGATTAGGTCACTCTGTCTCTCCTTCGCAGTGCTGTGGGACATTACCCCTCCATAGCTAGTCAACGGCAAACGCAAAGGTCCCCTTTTGTTAGCGAGGCTCAGATATTTTCGCAAGCCTTCGCTCCACCCTGTCACTGTTATTCCTTGTTCCTATAGTTTCAAGGAAGTTTTAATGGAATAAGGGAACAAGGACGGTGCAACAGTGATCGGTGCTTCCGACAAGAGACGCGGAAGAAACGGACCAAGCGGGACCATAGGCGGGACCCTCCGATTCTCGACAGACATCCACCCCACTCCCAAAGACCCCACCTAATGTCCAGCCTGCCATCCCCCACGAGACACTGGGAGAGATCCACGTGTGTACGACACCTGGAAGCTGCACCAGTGATGCTACGGGGTCTGCAGGGATGCGCAATGACATCTGGGAGCTAATGAAGCCACAGATGAGCTAAATGTTAATTAAAGTTTCCGTAATAAAAATCCATATGGTCTCTCACAGATCAGAATCACCCTGATATAATCTGTACATTTCATTATTTGAGCATGAGTCTGTTATTGCTGTCCCCCTTTCTGCCTGAAGTCAGGAGCCATCAGGGGAAAACAAAAATTCTGGAGCTTTATTGTTTTATGAGGAAGGGTGGCCTTTTATATTTCTTTATGCTTTTTTACATTTCTTCATAAACTTTAAAATGTACTGGAGGATATTACGTATTCATGCCAGAATGAATTTAACAGACAGTAAGACAGCCCTCTTCGAAAAGGAAGTAGTTGTCTACTTTGAAGTTTTGCAGGGTTTTAGATTAAACTTTGCATTAAGGTATGTACTCTCAGTAAGTTATTTTGGAACGGACGAGATTAAATTTTGTATTAAGTTATGTATTTTTGGTGAAATAGCCTTTATTGGTTCTCGCATTGAAAGAAAAAGAAGTAATATCATAGTGTGGAGCTGCAGACTTTAAAAGATACTGTAAACGCAGTAAAGATACAACTTTATGTAGTATAGTCATATAAAATGTTCACAACACAGCAGTATGAGAAATTAAAGGTCTATATCTTTTCAGGAGTCTGTCAGCCCATTCGGTCTCTTGGGTGGATTGTTTTTGTTGCATGGAGAAGAAAAGAAGACTTTGTTCTGTGCTAATTAGGACATGGAATTGATTAATCTGATTCTGTGGAGAGACTCTGTGAGAGAGTCTTTACAGTGAGACGCTGTAGAGACTCGGTGAGGGAGTCTTTACAGTGAGACTCCTGTATAGACTCTGTGAGAGAACCTTTACAGAGAATCTCTTTTCAAAGTCTCTTCGGACAGACGTGGTTTCGGCAACAACAGCAGTCCCAGTCGACAAGGAAGAGAACATATCTGACTGACTGACATTTTGATCGACTCTCCTGTTTTAAGCACTTTATGGTAAACACTCTGTCACTTAAATCACCATCGAAACCAATTCTGAACAACAATAAACTTTACAAGTTTCCATATTCTTTGCCCTTTCGGTTTGACAGCCATCGGGACCAGCCCAGGATGCCAGGATTGAGTCTAATCCAAAAGCCAAAACCTATTAACTGTTGAAAGCCGGGGTGTACACAATATTATTCACTTGGCCCACACCCTGGCACACTGATACAGTGAGTCAGTACTGTAAAATGCTTATAAGTTTGGCATGGAGCACAGTCATGTCCAGCAGAGACAATCACATGCGCTGAGGGGTAGGGTAATTGCCACACATGGCAGGCAGCCTTTTTGGTGAACTACCTCACAGTAGCACAAATAACCAGGGAAGACTCGACAGAGGCCTCAGAGAGGAATTTAGCCAATCTTGGATGAGGGTGACGTTTATTAAGTTTCTGGGTGTATAAGCTCTTTCACACAGCCCGAAAGGATGACTGGACGTCACTGCTGGTTTTGTTTAAAACAAAATTGGCTGGGTTTTTTTTAGCAGCGTAAACAGCAGCTGTTGATATGGATGACTGGGGCATTGTATTTGGTGCAGTCCTAAATACGCTCATTTAGCACAGTTTCATTATTGGCAAACCCACGATTACACAAACAGTTGGAACCCCAGGTCCCAGGAGAAGTTAGAATGAATGTAAAATCATATGACAGCTGGCAGCCCCTGTTAGATTGTTTTCTCCTGGAGGGGCTGTCAGAGCAGGGCGGTGGTGGCTTTCTCCTAACAGTAGCGAAACAACTCATTAAAAGCAGATGACACTACAGTGACGAACGCAGGCAATGGTCAGCTCTCCCAGAATGCTGAGCTGCAGGCATCATTAGCGGGGGAGGCAGGGCAGCGTGAGGAATTGAGGTCAGTGTGTTCCAGGGCCGAGGTGGGTAGGAGGAAGATGACCACTCCGAGCGCAGCTTCTGCTAGCCAGAACGGGGCCATAATGAGCGTGTTCGGCAGGTCGGAGTGTGTGCGGGCCCTATTGCGCACACGCCCGCCAATACCCATTAACACACGACAAATGCACGAACACACACAAAAACATTTTTTTTTTTTTTCCAGGAAAAAAATATGTGAAAATATGATCATGTGTTCCCCTTCAAAGACATGTGTTCTAGCTATGGAAAGAAATGATGAAAAACATATATATTCAGATAATGATGATAACTATAATGAGGAAATAAGTTAAGATATAAAAAGAAAACAGGTTTGTTTAAGGGCCAACGGGGGTGGGGGAGGGGTTGGGTTGGGTGTGGGGGTAACTGTCACAGGTGTGTTTTCACAAAGCACTCATACCTTGATAACGTCAAATCCCAACCCTGGATTCCATAACTATGTTTATAACAATATCCAGTCAATGTTGGGGGATGAGCAGAAAACTCTTCTCCACTGTGAACTGAATTTAACTTAAATTGACCCTGATTTTAAAAGCTGACTGAGGAACAACTGTCTTTTATAATTACTACACATGTGGTGTTAGGGGTACATGAGTAATTACTCTAGATAAGGTATTTCATTTTGTTCGAAGCCTTGTCTGATAGAGGTGAACGAGTTTCTTGTTAACTCCACAAATTACCTGCTTAATTAAAATCTACCATCATTGAAGGAAAAAATGTTAATTAACGCCAGCAAATACTGTGATAATTAGAGAGTAGTAACTACAGCCTGACATCCTGTGAATACTTGATGTAGCAATGACATGCTTTTTTTCCACAGAGGAAGGGCAAAGATATTATTTGTTTGTGGCAATCAGCACTGGTTGAAGTGGCTACAGATTGGCATGGGAATATTTCAGATTTATACAGCTTTGTCTGCTATGAGTGATTATAGCTGAGACACTGCAATTAAAGATTTTTTATCTTCCTCCTCCAGTTTCTTTCACTTCATTCAATCTTGTTCAATTGGCATTAAGAGGGCTAGAAAAAAAAGTGGCTGAGGGCAATGGGAGATGGTTATGTGATTTTGGGGCATTTTAATAAGACAGGAACAATTAAGGTCTCTGCAGTGCTGATTCCACTCAGAAATTCAAACCAGTTGCAACATTCCTCTTCTGTAGTGTTTAGGGTGGGAGCAGCATCTCAAAATCTCTCGTTTTCCCCAGACTTGAGAATATGGCTCAGTTCATCTCCAGTACTGAACTGCGTTTCCTTCTCTAAATGATCAAAATGTACAAAATGCCAATTTTGAGGCGACAAAATATAATTTTATTGTCTCTCTTTAGCCTGCTGTTAGCACAGAGGGGACCCAAAGCACACTGCTTAGCTGGGTGTTTAATAGCTGTCCCAAGCGAGGAGGGATTACAGCAGATTTCTGAGTGGAGCCGCCCACCTCTGGGCTAATGGCTGGCATTTGGCGTCTGGAGGTTGGCACAAGTGCATAATTAATAACCGAGAGTGGACGCTTGGCGAGGTTGCTTTTTCCTCTGCGCCGTGATTGCCTACAACCCAGACACACAGTGATGCAGATGTGTGTGTGTGTGTGTGTGTGTGTGTGTGTGTGTGTGTGTGTGTGTGTAAGGGGGAAGAGAGTTTAGGTGAAAAGTCATAGCACATTCAGTCTCTCAAACAACACTTCATTATCAGATCATTTACCCAGAAAGGAACACATTGTACAAGTATCGTAGAGGAATTATTTTCTCCATATTTGTTTAAAAAATAAGAGAACATTGTGATTAATGGCAATGTTTTTTAATCATTTTATTTTTATATGAGTACAATGGCCGTGAGTAACAGGGACATTTATAACTGTGTTGTTTTAAATTGTAGGATTTGACAACTGGTTTCCTGTTGTCATCCAAGGTAAAGGTCAAAGGACAGCTACCACACAGACACTGATCCAAGGCAAAAGGTCAAAGGTCAAATGTAAAAGGTATATCGCAGGTGTGTCACCTCTCATTTCTACTCAGCAGTACTACCTTCATACAGGTTTCACTCATAGAATTACTGACTGATCTCTCTCTCTCTCTCTCTCTCTCTCTCTCACACACACACACACACACACACACACATACATGCATTTTTGAAGTGCTAAATGAAAAATGCAATATTCTAAATTGTTCCATTATCCAAAGTATAGACAAATAATAACCAATAGCTATTAGGGAGGTTTGTGAGTTTATTTTTATTTTATTTGACTTTCGGTTAGTTCATATTAACAAATGTGTCATTGTCTTTTGAAAGGATGAGTCTACATGAAATTGTTGTGTAAGTAGCACTCAGCCCAGCAAAAGTAATTGCTTGTTAAAATAAAGATATATCAATTTGCATATCTGGACACAAACATTTCTCTTCATGGGTTGTCATACTTGTCGTGATAATAAAACCACTGTGTTCCATTTTGTTGTAGATTTTATTGTAGATTTGGGACAAAGCGAAAGGAGAACTGGACATTTATCTGCACTCAACCAACCGATGTATTTGTATATGAAATGTCAGACATCCGTTAACTGTTGTGGGTCAGACGAGCAGAATCGAGAACTTCGTATGAAGTTCCTATGGCATATACAGTGCAATTAGTTGGAGGATACAGTCTGAAATCATTTTAAAAACCGCGCATGGAGTTATATTTTTTGCATTGGAAACAGGTTAACCTGTGTCGGTTGTCAGTGACAGCGGAGTTTGCGTCGTCTTCGTTCTGTGTGTCAAGACTTCATGTTCGCGATCAGTCTCGGCTTAGAACCGGATCCTCGCTTGGCCCGAGTTTACGACATATCTGTCTCCCGCAGACCTGAGTGACAGCATCCCGAAATAGAAACCAGCCCAGAAGAATCTGCAGTCAATTGGGCAGAAAATATGAGATGACAGCGGAACCTGCGCTGCTTGCTGAAATAGATCGGCACCGCGATTTATTGTCATTATTACTTCTCAGATTCACTGTGCATCATGGGGTCGGAATCACAGCGGCGCCCCAGTAGTAGTACACCAAAACGCTGCGTCGTTATGATTTTGACAGGCGAGGCCAGGAAGACGCCACAGTCCGGGCTGGAATATGCCAAAACTGTGCGAGGATTAACTGCTGGTGATGCAGTCGAAGGAGGGGAGCGGTATATGCAGATGAACTCACGACCTGACAAACTCAAATCCAAAATAACCCGAGACAGAAATGTTTAACGTAAAATTCCGTGTCTTGAGAACAGCCAATTTGGTGGATGGTGGAAAGGAAGTTCCGGGAGAGTGAATTTAGCATGTTTTAGCGCTGCCTGCCTCAAATGTGTCGAAGGGCCAAACCGCGAGGTCACAATAAGAGTCTGATGGTCTCACCGGATGTATATTATGAAGGATTTCACGTCGTTGTCTGATAAAGAATCCACGCTTTATTCCAGGGAAAACAGGGTTTACGCAGAGGGGAGCTGAGTCAATAACGAGGACAACGGTGAATCTTACACCCAAGAACAGGGAATTCAGTACACTCTAATAGACATGTTCGCATGGTTCTCTTATGTTATTCAAATGGCTAATCTTTGTTTCCTGTTTTTAAATCGGCAATAGACTGTAATCCTCTTATGTTTGCCGATTTACAGCACGACTAAAGTGAAACGTGGATTCACGCTAAGCCACAAATGCTTTTGAGTTACAAGTGGGATTTCCATGCTGGACTCCATGGAGCCCGGTTCTAATGCACAGGCTGAGGCACTCTTCTAAATCCTCTTTGACAATCAGAATCCACGAAAGTCAAAACCTGAGTAGTTAGCTCAAGCACACAGAAGAGATAAAGAAGGCACATATCACAACCTGAGAAGCTCCATTTCTTTTTTTCATCGTTTAAATGTTGAAAGATCCCCCCCCCCCCCATTTTAGCAGTTATAGTCAGGGGCCAAGAGGGGCTAGGGCTCATGTGAACACGTTTGGCCCCCTTGAACCCCTTGGCCGGATCACATTTGCAAACGCACAAATGACAAAACAATCTGATCTGTAATAAAGGAACCGTTGAATGATATGCAATATTGCCATAATGCTTGCATTGCATTAATTAATATGGCTTCATTGGAGAACAATATGGTATAAAGGTGTCAATTAACAGCTCAGTTCAGGTTTAGATCTACCACTGAGGGTCCCCCATTGAACAGGACATGTTGAACTCTTCCCATCTTCTGTTTGAATTAATTTCTTTCTCTTTTGTAAGAGAAGTCTCCTCTCAATCCACTCAGGTGGTACATCCTCTCCGACAACAGTTTAAACAGCACGTGTAATCCCCGACAGACACTGTAATATTGCGTGGTTTTATTTCCCATGCTGTGCATATGTGTCTGGCACACATGCCTTATGGGTAAAAAAAAAAAAAAAAAGCTACATTTTTTGCTAAACCAGTTATAATTGTAGCCATAAGCTGATTTAAAGAAAGGTGCTTCTAAAAGTCTCTACACTCATTTCACTGGTCACATGACTGGTCACATGACTCATAAGGGTACCCCACACCACCTTTGTGCAGTCCCTCCTGGATGGATGATCACTTCCAAAGCTATTTCCAGGCCCAAGTTTACATAGAGCGATTAAACTGCTTGAAAAAGCACTTGGAGGTTCTGTTCTCCCAGGAAAGCCGGAGTTAACGATCTCCCACTGCCAAACACACCACCCTGGATCAATATGTTTGTCTACGCAGACAAAAGAGAGACCACACCAAATGTGCCAGTTTACGCTGAGACAACACAAAGAATACATGGCCTTAAAGACATGTTTCTCTCTCTCTTTCACACACACACACAAAGAAACACATATAAATAAACACAATTGTTTTTATGCTTTGTCTGGTCATAGGGTAATATATGGCATGTATGTTTCATCTGTGTCTGTCTGTATGTAATTTACATAAAAAGCACTTCACCTCACCAGCACCAGTAAAAATAATTGATGTTCTCTAGTTTTCATGGGCAGGAAATTTTTGCCCAGAAAATGTATGAACACCAACACAGACAAGGAGAGAGTGAAAGCGAGAGAGAGAGAGAGAGAGAGAGAGCATTGTTTCGGATGTGTTTCTATTGTTTCACCGCTGCATCTCTCTGTCCTCTTCATTTAGCCACTAACAGGGGACAGGTCAGGGCAGCCTGCAGAGGGCACTGATGAGCGCATGGAAGTCCTAACTGCATCTTTGTCTCAGATCAATTCCATTTGAATTTGTTTAGTGCTTTTTATGACATTGACACATGGCTTCACAGAAATCCCCATATAAGCGAGCTGAGGGTGACGAGGGAGGGTTCTTAAGAGGGGGTAGATTCAAAAGGAGACTGCCCCCCCCCATGGGCAATACCAAAGAGTGGGATGCTGATATGAAAATGACAATAGTAGGATTAAAAAGACGCACTTCAGTCATTTAGGTGAGGTGAACAGGGAAAACAGATGAGATAAGCCAGCTGCCAATATTAAAAGCATAAATATGACAGACCATTTGTTCAATGTTTATAGGATGTTAAAAATGAGAACTATATGTCAGGTTTGGGATGCCACGCAAACACTGTGGCCTCTGGATGAATTAGCAACGTATGCAGTTGCAATAAGAAATGAAGGCATGTTTAAAACATAAAAGATCAGGTTAGGTCGTGAAGTGGTTTCAGCAAGTGAAGTACTCCCACAAACCCAGCAACGAAGATCAGTTCTGCAGGTTCTGCCACAGTTGAGCAGAGTTGCCCTGTTTTTACAGTTGAAAGAGTAAGGAATATCACATAAAATGTTATGTATCAAATGAAGCGAAGGAAAAGAAGGGTAAATGTTGTTGTTTTTTTTTCTTCCTGGGAGGGGGTGGGGGGTATTCCATAGCTTCTCTCATGGCTAATTTCCTTGTACATGTTAACTGTGGTGTTCCACACTATAAAACTTTGTCAGCAACTCCTCCGCCATGGTCTGTGACAGGCGAGCTTTCTCAAGGCTTCCGCAGACGTTTTTTTTTTTTTTTTTTTTTTTATTTCTTTCTCCACTCTTCCTCCTCACCCTGTCGGCCTCCCACTGCTTGTTAAATCAAAACATGTCACTGCTCTTGATTGCAACAGTCGAGATCTAATGTATGCCACCTGTGGGTGCGCTCCAAGGCCCGTAAATTATATTAAACCTATAAAAAAAGATCAGCTATCACAGACCCATGATGGACTGAAATAATTATAGCAGGTCTCATTTTGACTGTAAAGCTTGCAGAAGACGACCAGCGTGAGGGAGGAGAAGGTTTCGAATAACGCCTCACCATCGCCCAGGGGGCACAAATGATGTGATTCAGCATGGAACTGCATTGGTCCCCTGACAGAGACACAACAGCATGGATACTATAAACAATAGTTATTACATCATGTGACTTCATGATTTATATATATTATATATGCTTATACAGTATATGATGGGTTTGGCTGTGTATATTCAATTACACACACATACACATATATAGGGTTATACATGTGACTTAAAGCTCACAGTGTATTGATTAATATTGCCTTATTTGGAGAAGAATAACAATATCATAACATCATATTTATATAGATACAAAAAGAAAAAGTACACAAGAAAAGTAGATGTTTAAATCATAACATTGATTCCATGGGATTCAAAAGTTCCAAGTGTGTAGATCAGTTCTTTTTCCTTGAGTTTTCTAATTTCATTGCTACCATAGCAACAACTGGCAATGCAAACAGACCTGTCATTAATGCCCATTTGTATTACAATGCCTTCTGACTGGAAATGATAAATCCTTAATTCTGATGGTCCGAAGGTGTTCAACAAACTGATTGGTCAGTCTTCTCCTGGTTTCTTGAATGTAAAACTGATTATATCTCGTAATGCAGTAGACAACTCCTGCAGTGATACTGTATAGAGAGAGAGAGAGAGAGAGAGAGAGAGAGAGAGACAAGACTGTAATGCACAAAGTTTCTTTTTGGATGGAAGTCCTTCATCAGCTGTGAGCAAAAGTGGTTCTTTTCAAGCGGGAAGCGTGAAAGTACACCGCAGCTGCTTGCTGTGACAAGGCCCTCAGGGCTGTGGCTCCAGCCAGTCACACGCAGGCTCTCAGGATGGCGGCCCCCCACAAAGCCCTCCCACGACAGGCCCGCTCGGCGTGTGTATGTGTGTGTGTGTGTGTGTGGGGGGGGGGGGGGGGGGGGCAGCGCGGATAATTAAAACTCCAGCCAGGGTCTTAATTACCCAGGGTTAAACGCTTCTGCACATGCTCACCAAGA
>JAOYMR010000012.1:4527560-4546131 GCA_025802075.1 Tenebrosternarchus preto | reverse complement strand
GTTTTGGCATCTTCCTGCAGGACAGGGAGAGACAGGGAGAGACAGGGAGAGTATGTTAAGGGCATCGCACAACAGGGGCCAGGTTCAGGTCTGCTTCTTTAGTTTCCTTTCCTTTGTCTCATCAAAAAGCTGCGGCTGTGCGGTTCTCTTTCAGCACCACGTGCGATTTAATAACAGGTTACATCCTACCAACCGATCATTTTAATTCTGGGTAAAAACAAGGCAACATAACTGTGGTTAAAATATAGATCTTTCTGCTTCTGAAATGATCGTTTTCTTAATTTCATTTAGTTTTTTGCAAGGCAGTACAGAATTGAGATGTTTAAGAATTTATAGGAAGATAATTAGATTTTCATTTCACATTGACAGAGGTGTATACTATTAAATCCATCAACTAAATGGCATTAAGTAAATCCATTGAGTACTAAAAGGCAGATGATACCCTTTATTCTTCCAATATATTATTAGTAATTTGTACACATGCCTAGAGCCAGTTAAGCTACTAAGTATGCAACAAAACTATTAATACTTTGTTTGATTCTATATTCCATTAAGCTAACTTTATCTTAAATCAAGTTAGGAAATTTTGATAGGAAATATTATGTTCAATCAACCTTTTCAGGATTCGTCAGTTTGACATCCTTTTTATTGTGCAGATCCATTTTGAGTAGGTTCGGTAGAGAGTCATCAGAGATTAATTCTATCTAGCAGGAAAGGTTCTGTAAACCCAGCATATAGCTGGGGTCCCTGAAGGCAAGCCATCTTTTCAGAGTAGCAGAGACACAATACAATAACAGGGATGACGGAACCTGCAGATGTACACCATCTCTCTGGTGCATCATGAAGCACTTTCAACATGTATACTTGTACTGACAGATTCCAGCTATCATAACTTATCCCCGCGGCAGCGCCTGAGATTTCAAAAGTCATTAAACATAATTGTTATGATCATCTTACCGTTGTGAACTTCATAGAACCCTAAGGAATAAGTCAGGTGACAAAAAGGCTTATCGTGTTTAATAGTTTGCATCCAGAACCTCAGAAAGACACTGTGAAGAATCCCTTAAACCCGCTTGTTTAAAGAGTGTGGCCACTCTTCAATCGATCACACTACTGAAAACAAAACCCTGGAGCCCTTAAAAGTCTTCAAGGTTTGTTGAACGGAGCTCGTTCACTTTACCTCACCGTTCCTCCTTCTTGTTGTTCATTGTCCACGCGTCTGTACACACCAACAGTCGATATGAGAGTTCCTATAACCCCAAAACAAGAGTTAAGCTGTTTCTTACTTTATTGCTTTGTTATGACCTCGAGAGAATTTGATTAGATAACTTCGGCTACATCTCCGTCAAATTTCATCACTCTATTGCAAGGAAAACTGCAAAACAAAAAACGTCTAAGACAAAAGTCACCTAAAGCTGAAATAGTAAATAAGAAGCTCTCAAGTTGCGTGTTAACATTCATTGCTGCCTGATAATGAATGCTGCATTTCTATATCTCAATTGAATCTTTAATTGTGTGGATGACTACAGAGCTCCGCGGAGGTGTGGGTAAAAATAAGTTTGGCAACAGATGGCAAGAAAATAAGAACTTTTGAATAAGTCAAGGTCACCTTTCTTGCAGACAGTCTGTGGTGGGTTTTCGGTAAATTGTGGTATCATTTGTCGCCAAATTTCCCATAATCTCCCCCATTTTCCCGGTTTCTACGACCCATCACGGTACCTTCTGTTCAACCCCCTTTCATCCCGGTCATTTCTTGGAACACACAATTTCAAACCACGCTTTGTTTGTGTTTCGTTGTAAGCGTTGTAACATTGAAGCTATAAAACGTGAGAGACTTTTTGTAGTAATATAAGCAAAATGCCTTGTAAAACCAACTAACTGGCATGGTTTTCATTGTTCGAAGAGCCTGCTGCATCGGCTTTACAGCATCTCGCGTCCTCGGACAGAATGAAATCTTGGCCTGTTTGTTGACGATGATTAAAATTTAGGCATGCATCGGCGCTTCGGTCTAACATGTGGTTAACGCCTCCAGACGTCTGTGCTACCTGCTTTCGGAACGGCTCACGTCCCGAGCGAAGGAACATCATCTGTCGTCTTGCCGAGATCATCTGCGCTATTCAGATATGCGTTTGCTTCGTCATATGCGGCTCGAGCCAGGCGAACGCGACGGCTAAATGGAGGCTGCAATATGTTTTAAGCAACTCGCCGAACATTTAGCGTTCAAATGACGACGGTGGTCGGGAGGGCAACTCAGGATGAACCACGAACACAATTTAATCAGCGGGTCTATTTATAAAGGCTACTGTAAACACATAGGGTGTACATGCGTGTAATTAAACGCTTTTCACTTTGACATTTTACCATAAGACTATTAAGATAAGAATTATGTGACTGCGTAAATTGCAGTGGCAATACGATATTAGAGTCATTGCTTTGTGCTTAGGGCAGATCGTGATGAAAACCGTGGCACTACAGAGTGCAAACTTGCTTCCAAACTAGCTTCTATTAATCAAGTGGTTTGAAAAGGAAAGGAAAAAAGTCAAACATTTTACTTTGCAGATTTACCTTTGATGACTCATTTGATATTTGCATTTTGCTGCACAGGCGCAATGATGTCTGCCATTACTCACATATTTTGTTTGTTTTTTTGTTTTTTTTTCTTACAGCCGGACAGACAGCACACAAACAAGTAACTGGAATTATCAACATCTATCCATTGACCTATTTCAACATAGACATAATAAAACTAATTGCTACTCAAACATGCACAGCTGTGGCTGCTGTTTGTATACATCACTGGGGTGACAGAGGTTTGCCACTCTGAATCATCCAGACAGTAACTCCAGACTTTTAGTTGTGCTCCTACAAGGTAGGTATTTAACAAGGTGTCTGGTGAAAGGAGTGTGTTAAATGGAGCTTTCTTACCCAGACACCAGAGGGACTTTGAGGGCCCCTGTAATGTGTGGGCAAGCCAACCATGAACTAGTAGAGAAATGGGGGAATCTGTCCCATTAGCAGAGAGCACTGGGCTGGTGTGCACAGAGACTGGTGTAATACTCCTTCCACAACCTCTATGAAGAGCAAGATGTCATTGTCTATCAAAACACATTTCTCATTCTTTCAGGCTCCAAAAATCACCAGTCAATTTTGTTTCTTCTGTACAACAGGAACATCTCATATGAGGACTTGTGATAGAAAGAACGGTCTACTTTTTTTTTGCAAGACAAGCATGAGTTTTCCTTTTTTGAAAGACAAAATTTATCTGGGTTTTTGAAGGCTTCAGTTGATCACGATTGGTCTGTGTTTAAGCCAACTAAGAAACCACAGATAGGTCATTTTCTCAGTACTAAAGCTATTGGCCATGCTGCAATTATCTTATACCAACTCAACATCTTCAACCATATTACAACCATATTAATTCTTTGTTGACAATGGCCTGCCATTCAAGAACATTTACATTTTCAGCATTTGGGTATTTTTCACCATAGAGACTCACTGAAGTGATTTGTTGTCTACATGGAAGCCATTCATCCCTATACTCTTTCAAAGGAACAAGTAAAAATGCCATCAAGATAAATTGGATCCAGCGTCATACAGAAATGCACATAATGTCAATATCAGTACTTTGTGATGAATGGGTGTGGATGACATGGGGAAGTTTATGTCACCTTGTTGGACATTGGGTCAAACAGAGTCCTGCTTACAGTTGGAAAGGTCAGTGCGGGCCATTGCAGGATTTGACCGTGGCCTTCAGGAAATGCCGGGTTTTTAAAATCTAGCGCATGCAATCCTAGGGTTAAAGTTAGGGTTAGACTGAGGAGCCAGTGGAGGGCATGTAGCGGTATGACCTGGCATAGCGGTGTGACTTAGGTGAGCGCAAAAAGACTGAAGGCAACATTAAGACACGTGTAAGGTGTACCTAATAAAGTGAGCAGTGAGCATAAGTACAAGATAAGTGCTTTTTATAATATGGTTGGTGCACTCAAAAAGTGCAATCATCATGGCAATTAATTATAACTGTCGATTTTATTTTCTATTTCAGAAGAAGGAACTAGGCAATAATAACTGTGATGATAACTTTTACACCTTCAAAGTATCTCTGAATTTTGAAATTGTTGCATCAAAGTTATCTGTTTATCCCTTCATGGGCAGACCCATCACACTGAGATGCATGTGTATTTGAGCATCTCAACCAGACGAGAGGTGACACACATGGGAAAGTGCGTTTATACTGGCAGCTGGCCCAGTTATCCTCTTCCCAGCAATTAGGCAGCATACATCATCATCTTCAAGGGCAGCAGCAAATGTTTTCTCTCTCGTTTTCTGGTAGAGTGAGTTGCACCAGGCATCAGATTTTCCTGATTGTTTGTGCGCCCGACAAAGGCATTTAACACCAAATAAATAAATAAATCAAGTCCTGCCAGCTTCCAGCCCTGCTGCTTGAACATGGCATGAGCGTGGAACGGCTATTTGTTTATGCAATTGGGCAAAACTGCCTATTCGCAGTTGGCAGCAAGGACAAATTCACACCGTACCCCTGCAAATCGCTTTGATCTGGCAACCATCGGTTCAGGAAGGCGGAAGAGTAGCGACTTGCACCGTCTGGAATTAATGACGTGCTGCCGGGAGGTGACCAGGACACTCTGGCCCATTGCCACGGAGACGTGGCTGTCCTGCGGCATGCAGACTGGGAGCGTGGGGGTGGTGAGCGTGGGATTTTAGCGCTCTGAGTAATCTGAACGTGCAGAGGAGGCCACGGAGGGCGTCTGTCCGATCGTGAAGCTAGCAGACGTGCCACACCCCTGCGAAGCTCTAGCCTGCCAAACTTAGCAAACCTACTTTTGCTTTAGGGTTCTTGTGAAGAAAAGGGCAATTAGGCTTTGTTCAGGAACTGGACACCACGAGAATGTGGTGACTACTTTTTGTTTTTAAAACAGCCCATCCGAATTCACAAGTGCCCACCAAACGGATTCCAGAATAAGCCCCCAGGGTGTCATGGAAAGCAAAATTAGCTGAAGCCAAATAGCACTGCCATTGACTCTGTGACCTGGCAGTCCTCAGTGGCATTTCCTGGCCCTGACCTCCACAATCAGGGCAAGAATTGCCCCGGCAAGCAGGACAGGGTAGAGAGCGGCAGCCGCCTGGGCCCGACCATCTGCCCCCACCAGCAGACCACGGGCCTCCTCATTTGTGCTCAGCATGGAGGAGATCCCTCATAACGGCAGGTGCGCAGATGGAAAGCAGTGAGGGGACCTATCACCAGTCAGCTTCACCCGCAACCTTGCCAGAATCGGGCTTTGGCCCAAACTCTGCTCGCCTCAATTACCGTTAACCAAATCTGCAAGCTAGTCATTCAGTTGGGTAATGGTAATTGAGGCAAATGCCGTCTGGACTGAGACAAAGCGTCTCAGAGCCGTCTGGAAGAGGACTGAGATGTTGGCCTCATGATGTCAGCGCGCTCGCGGAAATGTTTTCAGAACTTGAAGCGCTGCCGCTCAGTGCGCCGGAGAGGAACCCTGTCAGGATGCTTGAGTGTCACCTGCAGGGACGTGGAGGGTTTTGGGGAGCAGGATTGGCTTCCAGAATCCAGAGGTATCTGCTCAGCTGGAACCCTGGGGAGAGGCTCTCAGCTGGGGCCCAGCTGGAGGTCTCTGCTGCATAGCTTGCCAAGCCCCAGCTCCGCTGGCTCCACCGCAGAGCTGACGGCAGAGCGCACAGGCAGAGGGGCAGTAGTGACTGAAAGGGGAGGATAAAGGAGAGAGAGTCAAACAGACAGGGCAGATTGATTCTTTTTATGATTAATATTATATCTCCTCCCATTTATATTTATTTCAAATTGCTTTAGCAATAACCTTAAGGTCAACATTTTATTGTTAAATTAAGAGAGAAAGATACGAGTAGATTCCCTATTTTGTTGATTAACGTTGATTTTGTAAATAATGCATTTATATTTGCTGCCATTTATATTTGTGTTTATACTACTTTGGAAATAATGCAAGTTGTAACATCCCCGCCAGTACAGCAAGGCAGTAAACATAAACATGTTTACATTTGCATATATGATTTTGTTCTTCTTTGTGGCTTCTAGGACAGTCTTTTGGTTTTCAGGGTGAGTCCTGGTCCAGGTCAGTGGTGATCAGTGGTGATCAGTGGTGATCCTCGAGTGAAAACCGTTTTTAGTCTGAAACCAGCCATATGAGATTTACCACAGCAGGTGAAGCATAGTGATGATATAATATTGATCCGTGACCCTTTTGGCTGGAGTTAAAGTTGCATTTTCTAAGACTGAATTGCTTTTCTTCTTTTGAATTAGTTACTAAATGAATCTGCTTCACTTGGGCAGGTTTCAGCCTAAAATTAACCTGAGAGGAGTTCACAGACTGAGCCTGTGTTCTCCATATAGCTTATATAAGGTTTTCACAACCTTAATCATGAAACACACAGCATGGCATTAGACTCTCTCTCTCTCTCTCTCTCTATATATATATATATATATATATATATATATATATATATGCACACACACACACGCAGAGGTACAGTGTTACAGTGATTACTATGAACAAGTTCAAATATAGAAATCAACCATTTAATACAATTTTTCACAAAACAGGTCAATTCTTTTAGAGTGGATACACATATAGAAATTGAAAACGATCACAAATATGCAAGAAGCGCTTAGACCAGCGGTCACTACAGCACAACATCGCCCTCTGCTGTTCACTGGCCCCACACACAGGTTCAGTTAATATTTGCATCTATTTTATTTAGGAGAGTGGAAAAAAGTATTGATTTTTTTCTGTTACTTTCGTTGAAATACAGATACAGAATTCAATGTATCCACTGACTCATATGTCAACCTAAGTAAAGCTACTTTAGTAGCTCCAGTTGGGAAACAGAAGTTTAAAATAAGGTGAATGTAAAATGATCGAAAATGACACAAATGTGACATATTGATTTTTATTATTATTTTAACAGCGTTGTTGCATTGCACATTTAACATTACATTGCACAATTTTGAATCCAGAAATACATTTTAAAGACCTAAAATGGCGTAAAAGCCCACAAACAGGAAAAAAACATAAAAAAATAATTAGTCCAAGAAAATCGTAAGCACCACTACTTTGCGCCATTGCACAATAAGGCATGTTAGTCTATTTGAACGGAAAAAAACGTATAATTTTAAAACTAGGCAAATCGAATGTCTTTAAACAACATTCACTAAACAGTGTCCAATGAGATAAGTTTGTTCCTCACATCAACCCAAACACTTAAACCTGCCTCATCCTTATCAACTAAAGACGCTTCTTCGAACGAAATCCTAAATTAAAGACATTCTTCCCGTCCCACATCTGCTGAAACTCTGCCTGTCCAAAGCACACCATGTGATATCTCCTTTCTCAGTTAACTTAATTAACATGTCTATCTCTCACGTAAGCCGGCCTCAATACTCCAGTTTAATTAAAAAGGGGTGCGTTCGCGCGCCGCATTATTCACGAGGTGTGTGCTCGCATGCTAAAAAGCTATGATGATGAATGAGACCACGCGCTCAGTATTGCGGAGTCCAGTGCTGTTGCCAGCCGTATACCTCAGTGACCATTAGAGATCAACGTATTCCTGTTTTTTCCATGCTTCTTGAAATTACATCTCGTGTTCTCAAACCTCTCCACACTAAACACAGAACAACTTGCCCGTTTTCCCCAACCCCCTGACAGATTAATTACAAAATAAAGCGTCCGCACTCTTCTTAAAATGAAATGAGACTCCGCATCCAAATGAGATACTCACCCCACCATCCAATGAATTCGCTTTTAGTGACAGGCAATTTCGCACCAGTGTAGCAAACCTAAGACACTAGCATAATGAATACTATAAGCATCCCTGCGTGGCATATATCAACTCTAAGCCCAACTACATGGGACATTTTTATTCCTACCTTCCTAAAAGGCCCCAAATGTAATGGACAAAATGCATTCGTGTGCAGTACATAACCTGCACAACTTCTGCATTGTGAATGAAAGGTCACACGAGAGTTTTCTCAGTGGTTGTTCTGTAATATTTAAACTAAATGCCATCCACACAGAATATCATATATTCAGATATCATAACAAAAACACACACACAAAAAGACATTTTACAATGTACATTTCTCATATCAAAGTAAAACACTTTTTAAAATATATTTCTTTTTTAACAGAAGTCTTAATAGAAACTAGAGTTCACTATGAAACGCTTGCAAAAACAAACAAAAATGGTCTGAGTCAGAAGAGAATCATGGAACTTGCTTTGCATAGAGAAAGCAATTACGAAACACTGGTCTGAAATCCCCATATTTAAATTAAAATTTAGCTTAGGGATCATTGCTTTTGAAGAGACACACCACACATAGTGTTGAAAGCTGCGCGCAGGAGCAGTGGGATTGGGACAACCTCTCTACAAAACTTGTGAGCAGGAAGCGTGCCAGGAAGTTGGAAAAAAACGCGATCGCTCCTATATTTTGTGAAGGTGAGCACAGGCTACAATCACATGGTTTACAGTGGGGTACGGCACTTTAAAACGAGATCGCAAACTTCACAGTTTGCGCACTTAAAATGTCACGCAGTTCACGCGCTTTGAGCTTGACTAACCCTACTACTCCCGTACCCAGGGTGGATCTAAAGTATTCCGATGGCCGCACGCGTGTCTCCGTTCCCTCCATGGGACACTGGCTTGCTCTCGCGCCTGATCGAAGAGCCATTTTATACAAGCAAATGCCACTACGTAGATGACATTTAAGCTGTGTTGTTTGGGAGGAACGTGTCCGGGAAAAGGTCACTCGAGGTGAATTTATTGTTCCGAAGAGGCGGCGGCAAAGGGTAACGAGGTGATTTTCATTAAGCTTTGTTAATCAGGATTTACAAAATGTAATTTTATACAAATCCCCATGCAATAAGCTACGAGCCACAGCCTATTCTCGGGGCAGATTGCTATAGGGGAGAGGGGTGTGAAGTACAGGGTTGTGTGTGTGTGTGTGTGTGTGTGTGTGTGTGTGTGTGTGTGTGTGTGCGCGAGAGAGAGAGCGAGAGAAAAAAAAAACAGTAAACACAAGACATGACTAGTGTTTGGAGGCTCCATTCTGGATTTCTGGACAGTAAATGTAGTAGTGACTCCCGCCCTTGAAATAAGACACTGACAGATCCATACAGGCTACAAGGTGTACAAATTCCATGCAGTATTGTCTGGGGTTTTAAAAATTCCCTTCCATTATTTTCCTGAAGTATTTAAGCCCTTAGGGTTGGGCAGGTCAGGCTGAGCCTTTAAAAGGAGACTTAGGTGCTACCAAACTGACAGTGGGTAAACAAATCAATTGTTTTAACAAATTACAAGCGATGAATGTACCACATCAATTTACAGCAATGAGGGAACAAACTCTTGGAAAAGTTTCCAGGATCCAATTATATCAAACTCCTTTTTGAGGTCATCTAAAGATAAATGTTCTTTAATTTCAAAAGTTGACAACCTGAAATAAAAGGATGCAGCAGGAGAAGAAAGGAGAGAGAGAGAGAGAAAATAATAATAACCTGGTAATACAGGTGCAGTATGAGGGAATTTGAAAATAGGTGAATTAACCTCACATCTTACTTTTTGAAATCCTCTGGAAGAGGCATTTCACACAAAACGCTCATCTTCCTCTCCTTGCACCGCTTCCCAGTTGCATCAACATCGACTTTCACTGTCCTCTGCAGGTGGATATATTCCTTGATAGAAGAATTTAGATTTATAATTTCCCAAATGCTTTTGGCATGCAAAATGCAAAAAAAGAAAATAAACTTTTAAAGATAATACACAAAACAGGGTCTTAAATCTGAATTGGGCTAATAAACTGTATTAAAGTTTTGGATTGCATTTCCATTAGATACCAAAGCACTTGCTATGAAGTTTCTATATGAATAAAATATTGAGTCTGTGTACTTTACTATGGGTTTGAGAGTTATACTAATAACTATAGCTACCTTAATGCTTTCTTTTACCCCTTGCAGCAGAATCAAAATTGGCTTTCCCACGAAGAGCCTTCCAGCGAGACCCAGCTCTAATGTCCACTTTTCAATAAGTTTAATGTATTTTGCTTTGGATCTCATATGATCTAAATGAAGCAACACCACCCAAGTTCCGTCTGAATTGCTGTATGATAAACTTCGGCTGTCGAGGCAGGGTGACGTTGCCATCACAACAGAGGAGTTCTCCTGGACCCACGTCACCAGCTGGTGGACCATGGGTTCGTGCGGAAGGGTGCGCGCTTTATTCAGTATCATCGTCCTCAGCTCTTGACACCGTTTCCTCGACAGCTCACTTGAGTTAACGCTGACATCCGGAAGCGTGTGTGGATATTCGGGAGAGAGTCGGAAGATGAGGCTTAGTGGAGTTTTCTTGTCGGCCGTTTCTATTTCCGTGCATATGCGGTACGAGATTCCTCTCTCAGCTGCATTCATGGAGGCGGCAATAGTTTAATACAGTACAACATCAGAGAGAGATAAATGTTTAGTCAAATGATGTCATCTATAATGTTAACTGAAGTGTACAGCATTAGGTGACGTTAGTCACTTCAGTTACTTGGCATGACCCTGTCAGTTTGTAATAACTGCTATACTTAGCCAGTTAGCTAACACTTACCTGATTCCTCAATTAATTCAAATTCATCTCTTTCACAGTAAATTGCAGATAGGACGGACATTTCCTCCAGTGCTTCTTCGGACATTTTCATAACACAAGTGTCTGCGGCTGAATATGAAACTTTAAACGTTTAGCTAACGCTAGCTCTGCAAGTTAACACGTGAATGTTTGTGATTGTACAAACAAATTGTATCCCGTGTAACAACACTGAACACTAAACTCAGTTCCGAGCGTCATTATTTTCTTTTCTTTTTCTTGGAGGGGGCACATATCGACCACAGCCTAGCCTAAAGGGGGAAAATATGCGCATAAGGAACATAGAATTATAATGCTTTTCGAAAAAGCTAAAAACATATATACATACACGAAATAACATTTTTCAGTTTTCTTACGAAAGATTCTGCCTTGTTTATTTTTACCGATGTTAATTTGCCGATACGTGGCCCTCTTTTTCAACGTGTTTAAGCAATTACATCAAAATAAGATGAGCTACGTATAAAAACGTATTCATTATAAATACAAAAATATCTGTTAAAAAAAAAACACGTTATATAGGAGTAACGTCTCTGCACATTGCGCGCGCGTGTATGTGAGCGCGTTAATGGTAAACAGCACCATCCTGTTTGATTGACAACTAAATTCTGTTTAGGGATACCGTGACACCTTGTGGCGAGTTACCGCTCACGCAGAGGAGGCGTTAATACTGGTTAGGAGAGGCAACAATACTAACCTGCTTCAACATGTTATTAAATGATACTTTTCATGTGGTGCATTTCGTTGTTAACAGGTACTTTAAAATGCCGTTTGTTTATCTACAGTATCTATAGTTTAGGTAAGTGCATAATTTACATATATCGTAGTGATTCTATTTGTCGTGTTAGAAAGCTGTATATGCCATGGACACACGGTGGTAAATAAAACTCCGACAATATTATAGCTTTAATTTTAATATTGTTTATTCATTTACATCTTAACGATGGTTTGGGAAAAAAACGTCTTCATCACCCGCCATCTCTCCTACGATCTCTTTCAGCACGTTTAATATTTTTCCTCTAAATTGGTTGTGACGCTATTCAAGGGGGCTTATATCCAATGAGAAAGTTATAAAATTATACACATATCTAACTTTATTGTTTATTACATGCCAATTGACATTTTTTGATGGTTCAATATGTTATTCATTATAACTGTTGAAAAACAGTTGTATTTTACATGACTGTGTTTAGTTGTCTGTCTTGTCTTAAATTGATAGCTCTGTGACACAACTGCAGCCCAAATACGCCAAAGTGATCGCGTTCAATTATTTACTCCCACGAGGCAGTGCCTATTTACCAACAAGAAAAGCTCACAAACAAAAATCAATATAATTTATGTAACATCTTTAAACAAATTGAAATGTATGTATTTAAATTTGCATACTTTTACAATTTTGTAATACAGGTGCTTACTGCAGTCATATACACATCACCAGTAGGACCTGTGTGTTACCAAAAAAAACTGCTTTTAGAACAGGCCCTAGCAACCTGCAATCATGAAGAAATCCACCGCCACCAGGCCACCTTCATGCGATCCCACACTGCCCCTAAAGAGTCAAAAGCGGGACGGACATCTAGGATGGTGTCGCTGGATCCCTGCCCTGCATCGTAGTAGTCTATCACGTATCTGACCTCTTTTCCACACCGGTCGACGATCCAGTCGTGTCGGTCAAATGGCAGTTCGTGCCTGTGGCAATAAGTCAACTGGGGTCAAAATAAGAAATGAAAACATACTGGGATTGTATTTTTTTTTTAAACCAAAGCCACAAAGCCCTTCTTGTGCAGGACTGTAACTCACCCCATCCAGTGGCGAAAGCGGGCTCTTGGAGTGAAATCTTTTGCTTTGCCACCAAATCTTACGAGCGCTGGTCCACAAGGGCATTCTCTGTGGAGGAAAACAGGAGTTGCAACTGATCAATGACTTACAAGTAGGTTAGAAACGCATTACAAGTGGTGAGTTAACTGAGGGCACGTGGCCCTTGCCCTACTTTGAATGGAGCGCTTCCCATCTCAGGATCTCCTTCCAGGCCTGTTCATTGTTCTGGTTGTGAATCTTAATTATGTTTGACATGTCTTTTTGAGAGATGTCTTGCTCCTTCCATCGCCACCTAGTGAGTGTTTGAAGTAAATCACACTGAGCTAATGGTTTGCTAACTTCTAAAAACTCAGTCTGGAAACGAATGAAGGTTTTAGAGCTCGTAGACTGGCTATGAGCATGTTAAATATCCTCATTAAATATCCTTGTTGAATGTCTGCTCACCCTTTCTTCAGCATAGCGTTCCAAAACATCTGCTCAGAAGGGTAGACCCAGTTCAGGCCAGACTGTGCGCGGGGGATGCTGGATTCCTCTCTCGCTACGGAGAGTGAAAAAGGCTGGCTGGGAGATGGCTGCTGGTTGGGCGGCGGCATCTGAAATTGGGCACGCAAACGTGAGGCGCATGGCCACGTGAAGTGCCGCAGGCCGACGTGAAAGGTCTTATTTAAATTTTTTTTTTGTCTCCATGTACCATATTTGCAGGGTCGATGTCAGAGGGCACCGGTCGGGTGTCACCGGATGCTCTCATAGGACATTCCACAAATTCATACGCCCTCTCCTGATGCGCCGGGACATCTGGGACGGTCACTGGAGGCCCTTTGTCCAATGACCGGTGCACTGGACACTCAGCTGGAGGGGAATCTAGGCATATATATAACCAGCATATTATAGCTTTCTGTTAGAAACATAGCTAGGTAACTTGGTTTTAGACTAGAGAGGGTGGGGTTTTTAGTTCAAAACTTAAATTAATTACCAATGAGTAAATCAACATTATTAAAGAGTAAAAGAAACTCACTACTTTGGGGTTTCTGATGCATTGGACATTCTTGTGGTGAAGCCTGGCCCACGTCAGACATCACAGCACCCTCGGCCTTGACTGTGCCCAGTGAAGTGGGCATAGTCTTTGTAGTCTCTACCACCAATTCCCTGAACAAACGGATCCCGTCAGACAAGCAATACAATTGTGTGCTAAGGCTTCAAGACCACTCTATTACTGTTCTTGGTAAATTCAGTGAGGACAAATGTTAAAACAAAAGCAACACATTTATTCTCATTTTCCGTTTCACCTATAACCAAACTACTAGCATGCAATTACAAGTGTGTATCTGCCATCATTCATCTAGCCAAGTCAAACCGACAATATCGTTAAGGTGAAATAAATGAAATCTACAGTAATCAAGGAATCACTGCCACTCGCACGAATTTCAGTGTACACATTTTCTCCTAAACATCACATTCCAATGATTATTATATCGAATTATTATTTCGAAAGAACTAATATTCCTAATGGAGTCATTTTAAATAGCTACCAAAGTGTCAAATAAATGTCCTTGTAGCTGAAGAACGGTATCCTCTATGCCAGCATCCCAGCATAACAGACGGCTAGCAAGTAACTGACCATGTGACACCCATGCATCTAAAAGTGTCGATAAATGACCTTTATCCTTAGAGTTTATTTCTGTCCCATGTAATACCTCTATAGCTATTATGTGCTTTTTTATTACTGAAAGATTACCCACTGGATATTCAATGTCGAAAGCTGTGCTTTACCCAGTATACATCCTGAAACGTCTTCTTCTATTATTGTACTGGTAAGGTCTATGGCTATAAACGTCTATATCGCCCCCTTCTGTGTGGGAATTGAACAGACATATTCATGCCGTTGTACTATAAAGATGTTTATAGCCATAAAAATTATGTCGATACAAGCCAAATCTATCTATCTATCTATCTATCTATCTATCTATCTATCTATCTATCTATCTATCTATCTATCTATCTATCTATTTCAAGAAAAGTATGTAAATGTGTGAATATTTTCATAATTGTGGGTGTCCTTAGGAGATCATAGATGATGACTTTGCACATGTTTTATCTGTTCAGAGAGTGGATGCACTGACATACAAACAACTACTCTGAAGACAACTGGAATTCCTTTTGGTGCTGATTTATCCTCCTACAAATAAAATAGTGGCTAGTATTATACATAAATACTTCAGAATCCTCCAGGATGATGCAGAGATCTTTTTTTAAGGATGTTCCACTAATCACCTACAGACAAGACAAAAACATTAAATACATGCTCTTCAAGAGTGAGAAAAATAACTATTCAAATCATATCTGTGGTACTACTGCTAGTGCTAGGGATGTTCAACATGTACAAGTAATAACACAGCCACTAAAATAACTGGCACAAAAGGATCAATTGTCATTACCAATTCCTCCATATGCATCACTGCAGGAGTTGTCTATTGCATTACTATCAGAATTAAAGATTACTTCCAGTGGCAAATTATTTTTTATACCAATGGACATTGCATTAATGGCACATCTGTTTGCATTGCCAGTTGTTGCTATGACAGCAATGAAATTACAAAACTCAAAGAAAAACAACTGTGGTATGAATCATGTGCATATTATTTACTAACTAACTAGTATTTGAGTATGTAGTATATAGTATAGTTAAAAGTGTCAAATTTGAGTATACTCAAAAATCATACTTAGAACCAGTTTGAGTTTGGTTTGGATGGACACTATTGTCTCACAGTGCAGTGCAAAACAGAAAAGGAGGAGCTACAGTTTAGCGGTGACTGTTGCTAGCGAGTGGGTGTATAACGTGAGTACAACTTATATTTCTTTTTTTAAGCAAAAATACTTAATAAACATTATTATTTACTTTTACTGGTTTTTACAGTTTTACTGTTTCTTTACAGTTTTACTGTACACTCTTGGAAGTTTAGAATCCCACAGAATGAGTGTTGTGATGTAAACATCTTTTTTTTTTCAAATATAAACTGCTTTCTCCATTTACAAATTCAGAAGCTCTTGGCTTGTACATCTGATGAGGGACCTCTGTCCAAAATCTCATACACTTCACTACAACTTTAAATATCCCTATCTACAGTTTCTCACCTAGAGTCATCGGATATATATATATCACTGGGCTCAGGTTTAGGGCCCAAATTCCTTCAAGATAGGGCCCTAAACCTGAGCCCTGTGAGCTTAAGGGTCCTGTGTAGTATCTTAGCTGTTCCCATGACTGCACTCCTTCTGGGCAGAGATCTCAGATGTTGTCCCAGGATCTGCCGGAGGCACTCTCCCGGTTAGGTGTGCTCCGATTATCACAGGAACCACTGTTGCCTTCAACTTCCACAGCTTTTCTAACTTTTCTTATAGCCCTTGGTATTTCTCTAGCTTTTTATGAAAAATGGACCTTTTCTGGATAAAATACCTCCTAAATTCAAGTACCATTGGTCACACAGTGAATCTGAAGTAAAGCTGTGAGCAATGCACAGAGGAACAGCAACAAAACAACATCAAAGTGTTTGAATATCCCAGTGAACACTGTTGGATCTATTGTAAGGACATGAAAGCTACATCACCCCAGCCAACCACTGCCTGGACAAGGCCACATCTCAAAATTCATGGTCAGAGCAAATATACTTGTGAAGGAAATCACAGAGAGGCCATCACTTTGAAGGAGCTCCAGTTCAGTGATGGAGACTGGACTGAGAGAGGGAGTCTGGACAGCAGCCATTACAGATGACAAAAACATCAAAGCACACCAGGTCTTTGGTAAATAGAGTGGCCCTGCTAAAATGTGGGATATGGTTTTACGGTCAGACTACAATAGAGGTTTCTGGGCAAAATCCAATACAATATGTATGGCAGAAACCTAACACTGCATATTTTTTAACCAGCAACATTCCAACAGTGAAATACAGGTTGGATTATGCATTATGTTGTGGGAATACATTTTTCTCACCACTGGGCATCTTGTCAAAATTGAGAGACAGATGGTTGGTGTAAAATAGAGGAGGATACTCCAAGACAAACTGTTGCAGTCTGCTTAAAAATTAAAACTTGGCAGATTCTTCATGTTTCAGCAAGACAATGATGCCAAGCACTACGTCCAAAGCAACACAGGAGTAGATGAACAACAAAAAGGTGAATGTGCTAAAATGACCAGATTAGAGTCAGATGTCCGTCCAATCAGTCTGGGGGTCTGTCTCAAAATGGCATCCCACATGCCTCATATATGAACAACCTGGAGCAATTCACCCAGTGAATTTTGTGTTATTTGCAGTTCAGATGAATCTGATGACTTTTAAGGGGACTGAATAGTTTTGCACTGTGGACAGGAATTACCCAGTCAGCCTATTATGTGCCAGCACCATGATATGGAGAAACATGCTGACACAAGAGCTTTGATTAACGATCACAAGTAGCAAAATAGGGATTGTAATTCTTATTTTGACTGTGGCATTGTTGATGGTGCAGGACAGGCAGGGTTGAATATTTCAAAAAAGCTGATCTTATATTGGCATAGCCAACAGATTCTAAAGTGTACACAGAAAGCAGCAAAAAAAAAACCCAAGAATATCCAGTGAGCAGCAGTTCTGTGAGCAGACATATGTTATTTATGAGAGGGCTCACGGGAAAACAGCCAAACTTGTTCGACCTGACAGAATGGTTATGATTACTAAAATAAGCACCCTTTTCAAATATGGTGAACACAGAAGCATTTCAAAACATGCCACCTTGAACCTTGAGGTGCATGGAGTGCAAGGGCTCAAAGCTGAAGACAGCTGAAAATTGGAGAAACATCACGTGGTCTGAATCTCGATATCTGTAGATGGTAGGGTCTGAATTTGGCGTAAACACCACCCTTCAACCCATCTTCTGTCGTCAGATCTGGTAGCTGCTGTCAGTGTAATGATGTGTTGGACGTGTTCTAATACAGTTTGAGCATGGTTTGCACATCACCATTATGGCTGACTACGTGCCTCCATACATGACTGCAATTTAACCAATTTATCAAGGCTGTTTGCAGCATGAAGCTGCACCATGTCTTGAAGCACAGGAGATTCACAGCTTAAATTTGGAGATGACAAATCTGTAGCAATTATAGTGCAAAAATGTCAGAATGCTTGAACGTTCAATGGCCATTTTATTAGGTACACCTGTTCAACTGCTCGTTAATACGAATATCTAATCAGACAATTATATGGCAGCAACTCAATGTATTTGGACATGTAGACATGGATAATGCATCAGGTGCATCAGAATGCGGTAGAAAGATTATTTAAGTGACTTTAAATGTGGGTCCCACCCATTTCAATAACTAATAGAGGCTGCAGGGAGAATGTGTGTGTGAACTGACTTCCCACCGAGTTTATATAATGCACAATTTCATATCAATGTGCTTTTGAGCTTTAGGGTCTGTATGGGCTGCTTAAACCTGCTTCATTCTCAGAGGTTTTGGGGGCTAGACTTTGATATACTGACACTATATACTGACACCTCAGTCTGATTTGATTTACTTGAGCCAAACTATCAATTTAATTTGAATTTATTTACATGGCACTTTTTGCAATAAACATTGTCCCAAAGGAGCGTTCAGCAGAACCAGGTCCAAGCCCATAATGAGCAAGCAAGAGGCGATGGTGGAAAAGAAAAAGTTTGGAGAACGACAACATTTTTCATATAAATATTCAATGTGGCTCAAAGAACATGAGCTTTTCAAATCATACATATCGTATTCTAGAGTGGAATGTTTACATACATACATACATATTATGTATATATACTGTACATATACAGTACTGTGCAAAAGTCTTAGGCAACCATTAAGTTTATTGTTTTATTGATTTAACAATGGCATAATGACCATATATAATTACTTCTCAGTCTCCTTTTTTTGGCTACAGTGGCAAGTAGTTATTGTGACTTAGCAATAGTAGGAACCAGGCTCTCTTCAAGTCTCTTAAAGCCTGTTATAATATACCAAAAGATTACCTCAGAACACCTCAGGACAGTCTCTGCTAAAGACTTCTAGATGTGCTTATTG
>JAOYMR010000012.1:4489290-4519625 GCA_025802075.1 Tenebrosternarchus preto | reverse complement strand
AAAGACTTCTAGATGTGCCTATTGCCACAATTGGGAGGGGGGGGGGGTGTTGTGTGCTTGTTTTTTTCTTTTTTAATAAAGAGAGAAATAATTTATATAAATATGTCATTATACCATTACTAAAACAACAAATCTAATGGTTGCCTAAGACTTTTGCACCGTACTGTGTATATTATATATATATAATTATTATATATATATACAAAGCGATAAAGTATGTTAAATACATATACACTTATATATCTGTGTAGATATTTGGCTAAAACCTATAGCTTAATCCACAAAGTAATTTTTATCATGTTATGTAGACATGCATTGTTCTTTACATAACAGATAGACCATTAAATCCATCACATCCACATCCTGAGCGTGTGAAGCCGTTAGTCTTTCTCAGGCTGAAACGTACTGCTGCTGTGCTGCGTTTATTGCATCTGTCAAAATGAAGGCAAGTTTGGTTTAGCTTCCTAACATACCACTGATTAGTGTAGGCACTATCATCGTTTTGGATTGTCCAAATGTTCATCTATGACGTTTATCCAGATTACTCTGTTGAGCTGTGCGTTTGTTTAAACATGCCTTAAAACTTTACTTTTGGAATACACAATAATACTGTTTGCACATGCAGTATCAATAGGTGGGATCAATAATAAGAGAGGCAAATGCTTTATAAACTTCAGTAAAATATTTTTGCCCTGATGTCTGCTTTAAGTGTAACTTTCTTTCCATGGCACCTTATGGAATACACAATAAAAAAAAATGGCTTGCTTGGGTTTTTGGCTACCCTGTCAGGTTGCTGTCTGTTGAAGACAGTGTTACACAAACAGGCTCACACCATTCAAGCTGCAATTCTTCCAAAATCACGGTTTTTGGTTCTGAACAAACACGCCACCGCCTCTCTCAGTCCGCCTTCCCGCTTTCCCGTTCCGCCACTGCGTCCCGGACGCGCTCGGAGCGCAAGACTTTGAGGCAGCCGCGAAGGATCCGGCGCATCCACATGACGTTCATGACGTCCAGGCAGAAGCTGGAGAGGACCCAGGCGAGGCGTGCATCCGGGCCGAGCCTGGCGCAGGCCTCCGTGCTGTAGACAGAGTAAACGTGGCCATAGTAGACTGGAATGACTGCGATCCTTGCCAGGAAAAAAGAGGTTGCCATAGCTACGCCATTAACGAGGCTGGGCTTGGAAAGCTTGTGGTACCCCAGGACCTGAAAAAACCATCTAAAAACAACAGGTAGTCAAGTGGTGCAGAAAGATGGCCTTCGAGTTAATCATAATGTGAATTTATATTGCACGCTTACCGCTGGTTCACAAAGGGGGTAGAGAATTCGGACAGAAGACGAAAATTTGCAAAATAGGGCAATATTCCCTGACTCTAAAAGGCAAAAGGTAGAAGAACGGAAATGGTTTAAATAAACTAATCAGACATCATTTAAAAAAGCAGACGGGGGGGGGGGGGCATCTATGTATAACTTTTTCTGTTCATCATGCCTCTGTACTTTACTAATAAACATATAACAAAAAAAAAACAGGTAAGGGACAGTGACACCATGTGCTTTTGTTTTTAAAGACTGCAGAAAGCGGAGTTGGTTCAGCGTTGGATCAGCCGTAGAGTGTCTTGGGATTAAGTGCCTTGCTCAGAGTCCCAACTGCATCTCAGCTCTGGGCTCTGGTTGTTGGTGTAACACGCCAACACACTGAACCACTCTTACACAAGCTCAGTCTAGTGCTCCAAGTCAGACCTCAGCCAAGTCACAGTGTTTCTTTAATCCAGCTTCCCACATGCCCAAACCATGTAATCTGCATGTAATCTCTTTCAGGCTGACTGAGGACAAGAATAACACTAAAATATTTGTCGAGGGCCATATAGACTGACTTGAGAACAGTAAAATCTATGAGAACATAGTTATTAAATATTTACTGGCAAGATCAAAAGCAGCTTGTTTTGTTTAAAAGTAATAAATGGCAAAGACAAAAAAAGACATGATATGAAAGACTGAAAACTCCCACAGCAAACCAGAACTGTGTTCTAGGGACTGGATGCTTTGGCCTTTTCCCAAATTTCACATGCCTGACCTGTCTCATGAGGAACTGGACTATCGGCTCTTGAGCTCAGCTGAGGGTAGGGTGAGGAAGGAGTGGATGGGGAGAACACTGAAATGAGCAGTGCACACGCATCTCAAATCCCTGAATCCCTCAACGGCCGCCAATTCCTTTTGCATACAAACTTACCAGCACGTAGTAGTAAGCATAAAGGGCAGCAAGATGGTGCAGAACAAAATATTTCTCTCCTATGATGTCCCAGAAGCAGACCATAAGCAGCAGATCTGAAAGAAAAACACACTGCTCTCTCTGAGGCCCAAGTTCAGACTCACTGCTGAGCAACACACAGCGTCCTTTGTGTAGGGAGCAGATTCTCTTTTTTGGCCTGTCCAGTCTTCCACACACATTTTTTTCAGGTTTGTCGTAGTGGATGCATCAACGACAACAACAAAAAAAAATCTTAGAAAGACAATGAATGAATTTATATTCCTGTTGTTTCTAGAGTACATGGTTTTAAATGAGGGTGGTGAAATATGTAGCTGCAACGCTATTGCTGTTGCACTTTAAATGGTTACCTGAGATGAGGTAGCCTGCGGTAATGCCAACATTCAGTTTCACTAGCGATGGGTCTCCCCTTTTACAACAGAAGCAGACGGAATGTAATCAGTAGGAGTGAAGGCCCACATTCTTCTCTTTCAAATCCCCATTATCAAACGTACAGAAGTTCTCACCAGACTGGGTCTTCCTGGATTGCTTCATCAAAAAGAAATATGTACAGGCACAGGAATCCTACAACGAAGGCGTGGACTGTAGAAACTGCCCTGAAAATGCAGACAAAAACCCCTCAAAAACTGAAAATATTCAATGCCATTGCATCTTTTGCTTACTTTGTACAGCCAATGGCCCGATGTTCTTTTAAGACCTATGGTCCAGTGTTTTAAGTTATGAGCATGTTACCTGGTGTTCCACTCCATCCGTTGTGGGCGGTTTAGTGTGAGGAAGCGTGGGGTGAGACGCTCAGACAGCCAGGGGCTCCCTGTGTGGAACAGCCACTGGAACACCAGGAAGCTGCAGAGCAAAACCAGCAGAACCAGGGGACTTAGAGGCTCCATGGCCATGCCCACCTAAGCCCTGCAGTGAAAGAGAGAAAGAGAGAGATAGCGATAGAGAGAGATAGAAGGGTTGGGTGAGCAGCTCAGCATCACACCAATCAAAACATTCCACTGCCCTAATAAAAGCAATCTACAGCACCTGGTTCTCGCTTCAGTTTGTTTGGTCGTATCCCACTGTGCGGTAACAAAATAACAGTCTTCTGACTTCAAGCTTCCTGCTGGCTGAAAAAGCAGAAGTCATCTTCCTTGCCACCTACCTGTTTTGCCGCAGTGCACCCCGTCGCCAAAAGCTTAGGGCTGGGATACATCTGTATACCTGCTGACACAGCTGTCACAATCTGCAGTTCTCAGATTGCTGGATTTTTCTTAAACGGACCAATGTGGTACAAGAGTATCGGTGTCTGATAGAACAACAGCTGACACTTAGAGTGGTATATGCAATAGCATTTTTCATAAACTGTTAATACCTGACACAATATCTGCTTGGAGAAAATACTTCATAATGGCTTAAAAGTCTATCTGTTGTCTGGTGTGTTAAGTTTGTGATGCACAGAGTAAAAATGACAGTGATATTACCAGCAACAACAAACACAACAACTATAAGAATAAGAATAATAATCACCACAATCATGTTCATTTTACAGAATAAACTGTGTTAGAACAATATGGTCACTTCAGACAAAAAAATAAAGCCACCACATACCTCCCAAAATAAACATTTATCATAATTAAATGATTAAAATGGTTTATAAAAAGTCAAATGACCTTGACAGTTTTGAATTCAGCTCTGGCAGTCTGAAATTAATGCTGACACGTGTAACATTATAGGGTGAGGAGAGCCTAAAGGACCAGCATGAACACATCCGTTGCTTCGGTCCAAGCATCCTCTGAATTTATACCTCGCATATCCGTTATATTTCATATGAATTTGATTTCAGTTTAACCCTAAGGTATGTGAAAATATTAATTGGAGGGCTGAACAATATGTTGTTAATCATTATCGCAATTTTTGTTTTTGTAGAACTGGAATTTCAAAGGATGCAATATGCAAAGGAGCTTCCTGTCTAAATACAGTTTTCCTTATCTGTTGTGAGCACACCTGCCCAACGATTGACATTCCAGTTTGGGTTTTCTGAATCGCGTGTTTTAGTCTTTATGCCACATCGAGGATTCGCCTGTTTTAGTGTTGTTGCAAGGCAGTGCAGTCACAAGATATAGCAAAATAATGACATAGTATTTTGTCCGTAGCAATATTTGTCACGTTACCATGACACGAGTTTAAATAATTAAAACTCAAACTTACCGTTTCTTCACGAGCGTCCTGTTTTGAATAGGCCATTTAGTGCGCATGGACGCAGCTGACGTGATGCAGACTTGTAGAAAAATGAAGAGTGCACGTTCTAAACTGTAGGGCTCACGTGAACGTTGCTGCGCAACTAAAAGGTGATACTGATAGGACAACCGAGTGATTGCCCCCAACCCAAACATACACTTGCACAGTGACACTGACAATGACACACACAAACACACACACTCTTTATCATATATATGCACTTTGCGCAAAGAACACAATTCTGCTATATTCCACGCTAGCATAGTGCTGCTAAAGTCAAAATTTCTAAATCTGTTTTTGTTTGCAAATTTACCTAGCAAAAACCTGTCGGGTTCCGCCAAGTTTTTCATCGGATGATAAGGGACTAATCAGCCAATAGGTGGCACAACTTCCTTACCAGTCTATGTGTGCACGCTGTTCAGCATTTGTTAATCTGCCACAGTATATCACAAAGTCCAACAACAGCAATAACAAAAACACTGTACATAATGTCTGATAAGTCTTATGGTGTAACGTTACATATTATGTACACAATAACCGCACACCTACAAAACAGGTTTATTCTGATACAGTGTGCAAACACACTTCACGTGGAGACGAAAGCACATGTTTCTACTTGTGTTATTTTCAGTATGAACGCTTACTTGCTAGCGAGTTTCAGTTCTTACATTTTCTGTTTATGGATATATTTCCTTCGATAGTAGCTCTCAGAATATTTCTGATGTAGAATACCTCAGGACGAAGAAAATGATGTACTGGAAAAAATACATGCTACGAATTCATGGTCTCAACTCCTGGTCTGCTGCTTCATAACTTGTAGTTTAACAATGAAATTTAGACAGATTTTAAGGCGTTAGGCGTAGGAGGTTATGCGGTTTCAGTTTATGAGAGTTTCTGTATAAACACATTAATTCTGTAAAACACATTCATGTAGCGAGGTTATATTAAAACTACATTTCTTGTGGAGTTAACGAGTGAAATTTAGATTTGTATAAAAAATGCTTTAGTTTTTTCTTACTGCTTTCATTATCAGTTCCTACAACGCTTACTGAAACCCAACTCTAGAGACCAATATGATATACAGTAAGCGATTATAAATTGATTATCGGTAGATAAAACCTTTGTATCCAGGAATCTATCTCATTATCGCTTGCAATTGGTGGCCTTTTGAGATCAATCTGAAATCAATCACGCCCTCATAAAACCCGTAGAAGGTCACGCCGGTTGCGAACAGAGCTTTTGCATAGTATTACGGGTAGGAGGCAGTCACACTACTCGAAGCGCACGTATTTCACTTTCCGGGGCGTCGTACTGAAGATCATTCTCAAAATCGAGGAAAACTTTTTGAATCGTATATAACCTGTTGTGTCTCTTACATTGACGTGAGGTATATTGAAAATGGCTCAGTTTAACAAGGGTCCCGCCTATGGTTTGTCGGCAGAAGTTAAAAGCAAGGTAATACTGAATACCCTCTATTTGTGCTATCGGCGCTAATCTTATTGGTTTTCTTGTTACTTTTTCCTCATCATTTCCTTTTTTCTGACCTTCATCTGATTGACCGTTTCGTCGCATATGGAGGCGATTTATCGAATGTGCCATCACCACTTTGCAAAAAAGTTCTGATGTCTTTTAAGTATCGTGTATCGATTTGGTTAGGTCTTGCAGTCTTTGTCCTGCACATCACAGCTGTCGGTTTTTTTAATCAGCGAAGCAGTTTTAATATTTAAGACCATTCTATAAAAAGTCTAACCGGGGCTTCCATTATGACTTGTCGAAATAATATTTACCGGTCACATGCAGATATGAATTAATGAAATCCCATCCAACAACCTTTAACTACTTTTCTGTAGGCTTTATTCTCTTCCCCGTTATGTTGCAAAACGTTTTTATCTTTGCCAACATGCAACTAAAGTTTCTTTAGCTTGTGATATTTCAACACTTATTTCTTCTGCACGTTCAACCTTTTTACTTTATTACTGAGTGAAGTAGCTTAGCACGAAGGTCGCTACTAAGCTAACCTATAATTACTCGCAGCTTGTGTTGTTCGGTTAAAGAACGTGGCTTAAGGCCTACATTCAAAACTCTTTAAAATGACGGTGACTTGTATTACGGTGACTATGCTGGTGTTTTTGAAGGGTAATAAGTTGCATCGCAGAGATAAATTCGAGTACTACGGTTTAAGCCTATTGTTGAAGAAATTCTGGGTGGAGTCGGTGGAGTCCTTGTGGCCAGCACGATTTGTTGACTTAAAAAAAGCAAAAATTAACTAGGTGATGTTCTCCCGAAGATACCTGACTGAGAAAAAGACTAAAAGAAAAATGAATAAGCATAACGGCCATTATTCTTTTTCTGTTTTTGTAACGAGGGATGGCGTTATGTTTACCTGCAGTCATGTAGTTAATAGCTGACGGGGCCCAGTTGAGTTTCGCACTTGTGGAAGATTATTGCATTTATATATTCATTTTACTCTTTGTGGATTATACATCTTAACAAAAGCTGATTGTCGTTTTGTTTCCCTTTTTAAAGAAGGAATCGCAAGAGAAGGTTATTTCAGTTTGTAATGGAAGGAGCTATGCGGCTGTGGTTCTGAGGCCTGAGGGAAATTCTCTCAACGTAGTTCAGTATGAATACCAAAAGTGAACGGCGGACTTGTCGCGTTGAAGATTTGAACGTTTTTGATATGGTTTGGTTTTCATCTAATTGTCTTGAGGCATTGCTGGAATTGGTCATGAAGATAACACTAAAACCAGTTCGTGTTGATTATACCAGCAGTAACGATAAATGAGACCGTCTTAAGCCACTAACTTTACTGAAAGTAAATTGTCTAACCCTGTCTTCTCGCTGCCCCTGGTCATATTTAACTGGTAATGTGTGCAGTTTTAATTGGGTTGTTATTTACCCCAACATGACTTGACCTTATTGTCAGTTATTAAAGATCCAACTCCTTTGTTTACTAAAATGCAGCATCTCTGACATGGTAAGTCTGTGTTCAGTTTATGTATTACCCTTTGGCTTCTTGGTGTGGGCAGCAAGTCGTTCCATCTAGTTTCTGTGAAAACCACTAACATGGCAGACCTTTGTGCATTGTTGGATCTGATGTCCATTACTGGTGTAACAACTGGAAATATGTTTTGGCAGAACACCTGAGCTTTGTGGTGCTGTTCTACCCTGTGCTCTCTAGCAGTCATTGTGGTTACAGGACTGTACTTGAAGTGCTTCGATGCTGCAGGATGGGATGGAATTGTTCGTTGTTTCTTCAGGATCTGTTCAAGCGCTTCGATTCCCCAAAGTGAAATTGCATCCGTGAAGCGGCAGAGCTGGCAGCATGTTCTCGCCGAGCTGCACGCAGATATCGCATTCCAAGCTAACGGAGAATGCTGCCAATGGCATCTGGAAGTAATGGATGTATCATGCTCCTGGTTCATCTTCGAGCCTCTAGGCAGTCCTAAACCCCCACCCCCCCTTGTCCCTCGAACATGCCCTGCAATATAAAGGATGAGGACGGGGGACATTGTTTTGGAGCACAACCCAAGACCTTACTGTAGTGTTCATTGCACTACAGCCTCTTGAACGAGGCTGAGGTTTGAAATGGCTGGATGACCGTGATGGAGTAAGAGTCTTTCTCCTATTAACCTTTGACCTCTTCATGATGGGGCCCATTCATTCCAGTACTTGTGACTGACTGGACTTTTCTGGGTTTTACCCGTGGGAGTGTTTGAGTAAAGAAACATCGGGGGATTTTTGTGGAGGAGGCAAATGACTGTTTCCTTCTCCTTCTTTTGCCACAGGTCTGTTTCTTCCTTTCGCTTTTGCTTTGTGCTGAGGAGGCGCTGCCTGTCTTCTAATGGAGTCACCATGCACCACAGTGTTTGCTGCCCCAGCCATGGCTGACCTGCCACTTGAGGGGCAAAATGAGTGAGAAATCTGGTTGCTGTGTGTGAGCATGGAGTGGGCTTTTTTTTCTTTTAAACAGGAAGTCATGTATTGTGTAACCCCACCCCGCTAAGGTTTTATGACCTCCAGCGTCCCCTCTACCACATCTGTTAAGTGCCTCCACTGTCAAACGTGTACCCACAGGAGACCTTGGTGAGGGCGGCGTGTTTGAACACCGAGCCTGTGTCCTGATGTTTACATACGCAGCAGCAAATCGAAACCTCGCTGTCTGTTTCGTTGTCGTCCTTGTCTGCTTCATTGTTGGCTCTTTGTTGAAGAGCAGTTTCCTGTTGTCCTTGGCCTGGCATTGGTAAGCCTGAGGCGCTTACAGAAGAGTCTGAGGTTCCACACACACGTGTGCACACTGTTGTTGTGTGATACAATTGGTTAAGATTAGCATTGCTTGATGCATATTTTATTTATTGCTACATTGACCTTTGCAGCTTTATCAATCTTATTTTATTTTTTTATTGCCTGCTCTTTTAAGCATTCATAGGATCCAAGTCATAACTTTGTCAGAATTGTGTAAGCCAAACTGAGTTTGCCAGTGTGCTTTTGCAATATGTAGAAGTAGAACTTAGCATTTTGTCCATCACACGACCTTGTGCACGTATAAGGCAAGGTTTTTGAAAACCATGATTCATTAAGATTGGTGCAAGGTGTGGTGGTAGGTTGTCGTGTTGAGATTCAAGTTGGACTTCGGGTGCAAGTACTCAAGTATTGTGGGCCATCCTTTTATCTCCTTTAATAATTGGCGCTCTCCTATTATTGCAGTGTTTAAAGTTCATGGAATTTCCTGTGATGGAAGAAAAATGCATATTTGCAAATATCTGCACTCGCGTGAGTTTGTCCCTCATTTGGTTGGAGGCACATGTGACCTTGTGTGCTGGGTTATTCTGCTGGGCCAAGTTTACCCGTCTTGCATGTGCTGATTGTTCCTGTCAGGACAGGACTTGTCGAGCATGTCTCAGAAAGCCTTGGGTGTGTTGTGATCCCAAAAGGAAGTGCTGGAACAAAAACCAACCCCATGGCAAAGTTGCTCTGTTGCCATCATGTTGCTCTTGGCATGTGGTGTTGTGGTTGTCTACGTGGCAGACAAAAATCCTTGCCTAACCAGCCTTTATAATGGCACTGTTCTTCAGGTGCTGTTAAGCCAGACAAGCTCTCGCTCTGTAGTTTATTTTAGGGATGGGTTATGAAGAGCTATAGCCTTGAGGGTATCTGGAGACAGCCCTAAGGGCAGGGTTCACATGGGGTTAACCTTCTGCAGTTTCCTGTATGCTGTGCTGCTGTTGGCACCAGTCCTGCATCAGCAAGCTCTGGGGTGAAGAGGGGCTGGATTTTCCCAGGCTGACCTCTGACCTTGGAGACCATAGCACTTATTACCACAGTTGAGCCTTTGCAACTGGGAATTTATATTTTTATTTTTTTATGGGCTTATTTGTCCTTGTTCTGGCTATGCCTCTGGCTTTTAATGGTTTGATCTCAGTTTTCTTGGTATGCCCCATTTAGCATGCTACAATGGAATGTGGTGTTAGTAGAGTGATTTTGGTTTTTTCTAATATACATTAATGGTTTGTTTAACTGGTTCAATCATGCCATAGCTAAAGGATTCACCCTGTGGCTGTGGTCCTGGCCTTTTAGATTGCTCAAAAGTATGATCTGCAAAAGGAGGAGGAGCTACGTTACTGGATTGAGGAAGTGACTGGCATGCCAATTGGAGAGAACTTCCAGATGGGACTGAAGGATGGAGTCATTCTGTGCGAGTGAGTGGTGCTTGTAGCATACGAATCTGCATTGTTTGCTGTATTTGGGTGATCAATCTAATGTTAATGCATCTTTAAAAAATGCATAATTGCCATTTCTAATGTATAGGCTCATCAACAAACTCCAGCCTGGCTCTATAAAGAAAATCAACCACTCAAAACTCAACTGGCACAAGGTGACTGACTTCATGAAACATCTTTTGTCTATAGTCTTAGAGAGGATCTGCAAGCTGCTTTTGTCCATTGTTGATCATGAAAATGTGGCACCAAGTTCTTTTTCTTGTGCTTCCCATAGCTGGAGAACCTGGGCAACTTCATCAAAGCCATCCTCAACTATGGCCTAAAGCCCAACGACATATTTGAAGCCAACGACCTGTTTGAGAATGGGAACCTGACGCAGGTTCAAACCACGCTCCTCGCCTTGGCCAGCATGGTGAGCCACGTGGCTGCTTTCCAGAGACTGGTGCAGTCATGGAGAGCCATTCAGAAGCTTCAGAAATTGGGTCTAAGCATTTTCTAGATAATGGAGATGTGTATTGGCCATTTACTTTGTGTGCTTTTTAATAAATCAAAGGCGAAGACCAAAGGACTGGACACCAAGGTTGATATTGGTGTGAAATATGCAGACAGACAAGAGAGGAATTTTGATGACGAAAAGATGAAGGCTGGCAACTGTGTTATTGGCCTACAGGTAAGGACCTTGTTCAGAGCTTTCCCACTCCAGCCAGTGTCTGTCTTTCACCGTACATATGGTATGTTTATCAGGCATGTTGCTGTTCTCTCGGTTATCTAGATGGGGACGAATAAATGCGCTAGCCAGGCCGGAATGACTGCCTATGGCACTCGCCGACATCTTTATGACCCGAAGACTCAAGCAGAGAAGCCCTTTGACCAGACCACCATTAGTCTGCAGATGGGCACCAACAAGGGAGCAAGTCAGGTAAGAGCAATTGATCTGGCCTGTTGGGCCTGCTGCCACATCTATACAAATGTATAGAATATAACCAAGACAACTAGCTTTAATTGCAATTCATCTGGTCTCTAATGCTGGGAATTTCTAGTGTTGAGACCCCAGAATTTAAACTTGTGTCCCTCAAATCAGTAGTCTCGTCTATCCAAGGTGTGCGTTCTTGTGGCACTGAAGGAGTCCCTCTCCCTCTGTGGCTGGGCTGATCCATGGGTTTAGTGGATTTATTACCAGTGGTCAAGCCTGTGCTTTTGTAACGTGTTGCCCTGCTTTTGTTTTGAATTGATCTTGCATGGTTTAAAATGCAGAGTCAGTTGTTGCCCTTCCTCTTGAGTTTCTCAAACTCTCTCCTCAGAGGGAATGATGTCACCATCTGTGGTTGTTGTAGGCTGATTCCTGTAACTTGCTTGGGTTATGAGAATCCTGGTTAGTTGGCAAGAAGTCTATGGAGGATTTCATTCACTTGGTGGTAATGCAAAATGAGGGCAACTAGGTGTTCACTCCTGTGAGGCCATTGAAGTTAATCATTTAAATCTGTACACCACTCTAATTCACACCTCCTGCAGGAATCTCTTTTCCAACCCTTTCAGTTGTGCTCAAGAAGCCCCTCGGATGGTAGATGTCATGATTTTGTACCACAAGTTTAACTGCTTGATCTCCTCTCTGTCCACCCTTAGGCTGGCATGGCTGCACCTGGCACCAGGAGGGACATCTATGACCAGAAGGCATCTCTCCAGCCACTGGACAACTCCACCATCTCTCTGCAGATGGGCACTAACAAGGCAGCATCGCAGAAAGGCATGAGCGTCTACGGCCTGGGCAGGCAGATCTATGACCCCAAGTACTGCAGCCCATCCGCAGAGCCCTCCGCCCATTCAAACGGCAGTCAGGGCACGGGCACAAATGGTTCTGAGATCAGTGATGGCGACTACCAGGCTGACTACCAGGGCGAGTACCAGCAGGAGTACCAAGGCGAGTACCAGCCCCAGTACCAGGATGAATACCCGCCCCACTACGACCAAGGCATTGATTACTAGATAGCTGAAGCAAAGTCTTGATTTAAGATTTTTCCACTTCTTGGTTATTTTAACAGAGCAAGATTTCTTTCCTTGCTGGCCTTAAACAAAACTCGTGCAGAGGGAGCAAAATGTCTTAATCGTTCCTCTTTAGGTTATCAGTGTTTTATATTAAGTTGCAAAAGAGCTATATCTTTGTATTATGTGAATACTTTGGAACATTTGGTCCCTTTTGTTCATTGTAATGCCAAACATGATGAATAACATTTTACCATTGCCTCTCACAACCCCCTCCCCCTCATACTCCTGTAACATGATTGGGGTTTGCTGCGGGACAATCGCCTTGGGGAATCCCACTGCTCTTGGACTCTGGCGACCCTTGAACTCCACTGCCTTATCCTGAGGACTGATGGAGGGTCACCAACCCTTTGCCCAAAAATCATTTCCTGGCTCCCAAGAAACATTACTGTTTGTTTTTAGAGAAAGATCACTTGTATTTTATTTTACTTTTTATTGTTTCCTTAATTGATTTGACCAAATAGTGCATTCGTTACTTGTGCCATGTTTTAGGTGACGTTTTTCTTGTCCTTTGTATTTATTGACATCCTTGCCATTGTCCCTCAATGAAGCCCCACAGTCCTGTTGAATTATTTTTTATGAATAAATTTTTACATTTTACATGTCTTGTCGTCAGAGTACCTTGGGTAGTTTTAAAGGAAACCTAGTATGGGGTGAGCAGTCTAGTTTGGTAAAGGGACGTCCTTCCAGAAGCGATGCGCCCTTGTCTCGCGACCGTGTGCTTTGAGCGTGTCTGAATGCGGCCTTGTGTGAGCTCGGCTCGAGGAGCCGAAATCGGCCCGACCCAGCTGTGCGCCGGAGGCCTGAGGGTTCGTGGGAAAAGCCCCACAGCTCCAGGTCTCGCCCCTCCTCTCCGTTTCTGGCTGACACTCGGGCGTAGAATAATCCTCGCTTTGTGCTCCTGTGGAATCCAGGCCTGATAATGTGGTGCTCAATTAGAGCAGAGGCTGGGCACACAGCGCAGGTTGTCGTGGCAACGTCTCCTTTCAGGGGAGAAACTCAACACCCCAACCTGTGTGGTTCAGAGAGGCAGCGTGACAACACATCCAGACTTCTTCCAGTAAACTCCATAGCAGAGTCCCATAAGGACAAGTTCCTTTGTGTACTGGAGTTTGTTGGTTTTTTTTTTTTTTAAAGGGTGGGAAGGAAGCTGCATACTCCAGTTTTGTGGTTTTCTTCTACTGTTGTGGATTCATGTGCCTGTTGCTGTTGGTGGCATATATTTAAAAGTGAACACACTGGCATGATTTCAACTGTTTGCTTTTTCTGCATCTAGAATTTCACTGAAACTTCCAAAGGTTCAAATACAATTATTCCCTCGCTTCCTCCCCACCCCCCCTTGTTTCTCCGTTTGTGGAAAATTTCACTGAATAATCCATCACTTGAAGCCAAACATAACTAATACATGTACTTGGGTCAGTTATTTTGTGAAGACCAGTATAATGTTGGACTACCAAGATGAATTTTGGACGGCTTTATTTAAGATGGTGTGGACATGCTTGCGTTCAAGTAACTGGAGCCTTCATTCAATCCTTGGGAGTACATGCTGCATTTGGAAAAGTGGTGAAGGTTTGGCAAGTTTATGCAAGGCCAAATTTGTCAGATTGAAATGTTCATCACTTTTAATCCTGGTACATCTTTTGAATTTTGGGAGAGGGCCTCATTACCCAGACCTTCCCTACCTGGCTTGGGAGCAGGGTTTGTTTGTCATCTCTTGTGTATTGCCTGGAAAAAACGCACTGGTGCTCAAGACGAGCGCTTGCTTTGAGAATAACAATTAGTAGTGTCGCATCTGCTAGTCTGGAAGGCCAAGTGAAGAAGCGCTGACTTTAAGGCACAGCAGGTGAATGAGCTTTTCTTATGTATGCAGTTAGTTTTTTTTTTTTGTGATTTGTCATTAAGTTGGCAAGAAATGATCCCATGGAGGGATGTAGGGGAAAGGCAAAACACTACAGGGATGACTGTTACTGTCTAACTTTGAATGACCCCAGAGACCTGCATGGAGCCTTCACATGCAGTTTACAAACGGAACCGATGAAAAATGACAGACTAACTTCTGCATTCACAGCATTCTGGTATTCTAAAGCACATGTGAGAGGAGCTGTGGATGTTCTAGGAGCCTTTCTGTACTGCACACTCCCGCTGCCAAGTGGAGCAAACGGGTGATTGGAGAATCCAGCTGTGGTTGCAGTGACTGAGAGGATTTGCTCTTAACTTGGTGATGAATAGTTTCCACTTGTGGCTCAAAGTGAATTCCTCACTGTGCACAGCTGCTGAAGGACTACAGGCCTGGAAATATTTTCTCTCTCGCTCTCTCTAATTATGGCCAGGTGGAGTTGAGTAGAGCTCAGGTACGCCATGACTCGTCATGTGGCCTGTTGGCTACAGACCCAGTGTTCCGTGCTTTTAAGAGCTGGTTTTGCTGGTTTTAGTGTTTCACGCGCCTCACCTGCCTTTCACGAATGCATGGTAGCTTCAAGGAAACGGCTACATAAAAACAAAAGCGGGGACGGTACTGCGCATGAATGAAGACTGAGTGACAGAAGTCATATAATTTCCGTCTTCGGTACATTTCGTGTGGCTGCAGTTAAATATGTAGTAAAAGAGCTACCCATCAACTGGGCTTTCTCATTTGTGCGTTATCCTCCAATTTAATATGCCACAAAACCTGGATGCACTCGAAAGCGGCTAAATGTTACCGCGTTTACGTGTCCCCACTCCCCTTATTTTAAACTTTGATTCAGCCTGTGAAACTTGCTCACTCTGTTTAAGCCTTCTCTTTTAAATAGTTCTAAAGGTTTTTGGTGACCTAAGATCATATTTTATCAACTTGTTACAGACTTTTGAATGAGTTACGTAAGTACTGTCGTCTGACGTTTCCACGCACTTCTTACCATGAAACCAGCCATGTTTTTTTCTAGGAAAAAAGTGACACCTATTTGGTAAATATTATTCCGCAGGCAGTATCTGCATGAACAAGTTTAGGGTTGGAAGTCATTTTGTAGCTAAATTACAAGAAATGCACTTTTCCTTGAATCGTCATTTTAACACGACGCCAAGAAATAGGAACTGATCTAATCCGGTTTTATTTGATGTGTTTATAGTTTCAGATCAATAAATGTACATGTCGCATCAGAACGTTGATCATGTAAATTCGGAGAGCAGCAGAACATTCTAGATGTTGTATACCCGTCACAGCGAAATGCCTAAAGTCAACACCAAGTCGAATTCTGCTTAATTTTGAGTTGGGCCCTGAAGGTGGTTACGTAAGTGAAGTCTCATTTAAAAAATACTGGAAAATAAATAATTTTTAAAAATGTCACATGAAATTTCTAACTAACTGACTTTGGGCTGATGCTTTTGGGACGACCAACGTGAATCTGAAAACCAGGACTACAGGCGTTACTTAGACCTTTCCTACATTGTATTGAGAAGTTTGTGTTATAGTGCCCCCTGCTGTTTCTGGGTATTGAAACTACATATGCTGATTGAGTTCTAAACGTGACGTTTTTACATTAAACAGTTAAACTTGGAATTTAGTATGTGCATACCCGTTCCATATTGCTTAGAAGGGTTGATCATTCAGTGCAGCTAGAAGTATGGTTTTAAATTATTCTTGCTGTAATTTTGTGCGTCGCTACTGATTGCCACAGGTGCAGCACGAACACGAGCTCATGAACTGTGCAAAAGAGTTTATACATTACAAAAAGGTTTAGACACACGGTTTGTATTTTTATTTACTATTTTCTACATTAAAAAAGGGAAACATATCAAATCAATGAAATAACGTGCTTTGATGGTAAATATTTGATTCTCAGATTTTATAATCTTATAAAAGTCATTCGCGCAGCAAAAGACAAGAGTTAAAGAGCCGATCACTGGTGATTGATGGGTTTTGCGGTTTTAATCTACTCTCTGTGGAATCCCTAGCTGTGTTGTAGATGTGGTATTGTGGTATTATAGTTGGAATGCTCACTGTAATTGTAGTCTATGTTAAGGGATTGAAAATAATCAAGATTTATAAACTAAATTTGTGTATTTTTAAAACTAACATGCAAGTATGCAGAGAGGGATATTATCTGGGAGTGTCTTCAATGGCAAACTTGTTTTCAGATTAAAGAGCAAGTCCCCACTGATCAAGCCGGAGGTGACGGTAATGAGCAAAAACTGAAAAGTTCTGAAAGTTCTACTGTGATCTGGAATGGACCCCAAAATATACATGGACTGAGAGTTGCATGGAGTTCTAAGCCAAAATGCTTTATAACGGTTATACAGACCTGGTAGCACCTACAAAAAGAATCTGGTGAAAGCTGCTTCCACTGCGTACTAAATATTCAGGTTCACATATTTTCAGTGACCTTGTTCCAGTAAAAAATACAGGAACAGTTTATGTAAATTGTGTATTCTGTGTAAAAAATGGCAGGAGATGGACGACGCTGGTTTCATCCCGCCCATTAATCCTTATGGTTCTCATCAGTGTGTAGAAGGTTTTAAAAATACAAATCTCATCCTCATTATGACCTTCATGCTCTCTAACACACAGCTCCTCCTAGCCAATGAGAGCTCAGTCTTCTACTGTTACTAAAGCAGGAAGTCGACTTTGTTTGCTTTGTATTAATAACTGGTCTAGTTCAGCTCTTTTAAATCACATTTCTGTAGGTGATTTTCTTGTGCAAAGTTTGCATTTCACCCATAATGTAATGCAATACTTTGCACTATTAACCAGCATCTTTCCATGAGTTTGGGTCTTACTGAAAGGATTACTCCACTCGGAAAGGAGAAGAATTTCAAGAAGGTAACTTTGGTCATTTGTGAGGATATATTGCAGTGCATAGATGTCTGAACAGCGAGTGAGAGGAAACCACACCTCCTGTCTGGTCATGTGAGGGGTTGATGACCCAAAAGGAGGTGTGGCCTCTCTTTAATCGCTGGTCTACTTGTTTTATACAAAATAATCTTTTTCTAAAGCAGAGCTTCGTTGTACTGCCTGCAGTGTACCTATATTGGACTTTGCTCTGTACAAGTGCAGGTAAAAATGAGTTGTTTGTTTAAATGCTTGGATTGTTATTTTATGAGGTCACAAATTAAGAGTCAACAGGGTGTTTACAGCTATAGGTGGGGTGCCATCTTGCAGTGGTTATGGTGCCGAGTTATTTTGTAGGGCTTTAGATTAGCTTTTAGACTGCTGTAAGATGTTTAGATCGGACGCTGTACTGTAGGATCTTTTGCTATCTTGTACAGACACGAGTGGATCCTGATTTAATCTTATCACGTCTTCCTTGAGGTGGTGACAACACTTTTGTAAGTTGCTGTAGATAAGTGTTTCTAAATGCAGTGAATGTAAATACATACCAGTGCATTCATGTCTTTTAGGAGTGTGTGTGTGTGTGTGTGTGTTGTGCCCACAACATAGTGACTGCTAACAGGATTGAGATGGGAGCACACAAACGAGTGAAGGAGTATCTAATGTGCTGCACATGAGCCAGGCTGCTTCGGATATGGCTCTTCTTACGAACGTGACCAAAATGGATCTTAAAAAAGCCCGTGCTGATCCAGATTCAAATAAGTAAGGCTTCACATGCTGCTTTACCGCCACCATGTGGTCATGTGTGCCACTTTGTATACACATGTTTTGTCTACATCTTTGAATTCATTCACATTATATTTTGATTGAATGGATTTATATTTTGAAAGTTCAGCCCCAGCTCTGTATGGCTGTACATCTACAGAGAACAAAAGGTGAAGGCTGCATCCAGCTGTCAAGAGGAAGTCAGGTCCACAACACAGAGGTAATTCAATTAAAATTTTATTTTAGTCATTTTCTTTTTAAAGGGCATCCACCCCCCCCTCTCCACTGTCACATGTTCCTGTACATCAAAAAAAAAAGTGAGTGCTGGGTCAGCTAATTTAAAACAGTGTTCTTAATTTGTACATCAAGTTCAGCCTCTACTGTACCTGGCCGTGTATCAGTGAAGAGTCTCTCACTGACATTCATGGGGAAAAGACATCTATTTCTGGGTAAAACCATGACATTCTTCCATGGATGTCTTCCATTGCTAAGTAGCTGTGTTTTTTTCCATGGTTTTGTTCCATTCCACTGGTTTTGTTTTGGTGCCAATCAAAAATATACGGTATCTCACAAGTGAGTACACACCTCACATTTTTGGAAATATTATATATTTTCATGGGACAGCACTGAAGATACGACACTTTGATACAATGTAAAGTAGTCAGTGTACAGTTAGTATAACAGTGTAAATTTGCTGTGTCCTTAAAATAACTCAACACACAGCCATTAATGCCCAAACCACTGGTACTCACTGGGTGAGTACAACCCCTAAATGAAAATGGCCAAATTGTGCCCAATTAGCCATTTTCCCTCCCCGGTGTCATGTGACTTGTTTGGTGGTGTGTTGCATTTCCAGTGACCGGTAACGTCACCTCATGGTAAAGAACTTTCGGAGGATCTGAAGGAAAAAAAAAAAATTGTTGCTCTACATAAAGATGGTCTAGGCTATAAGAAGACTTGCCCATCCCCTTAAACTGAGCTGCAGCACAGTGGCCAAGACCATACAGCGGCTTAACAGGACAGGTTCCACTCAGAACACGCCTCGCCATGGTTGACCAAAGAAGATGAGGGCATATCCAGAGGTTGGATTTTGAAAATAGAGATATTAGTGCTGCTAGCATTGCTGCAGAGGTTAAAGGGGTGGGTGGTCGGCCAGTCAGTGCTCAGACCATTTGCTGCACACTGTCAAATTGGTCTGCATGGCTGTTGTCCCAGAAGGAAGCCTCTTCTAAAGATGATGCAGAAGAAAGCCTGCAAACAGTTTGCTGAAGACAGGCAGACTAATGAAATGGATTACTGGAACCATGTCCTGTGGTCTGATGAGACCAAGATAAACATATTTGGTTCAGATGATGTCAAGCATGTGTGGTGGCAACCAAGTGAGGAGAACAAAGACAAGTGTGTCTTGCCTTCAGTCAAGCATGGTAGTGGGAATGTCATGGTTTGGGGCTGCATGAGTGCTGCTGGCTAAGGGGAGCTACAGTTCATTGAGAGACCCATGCATGCCAGCATGTACTGGCACATCCTGAAGCAGAGCACGATCCCCCTCCCTTCAGAAACATAACCTCAAACACACCTCCAAGATGACAACTGCCTTGCTAAAGAAACTGAGGCTAAAAGTGCTGGACTGGCAAAGCGTGTTCCCACACCTAAACACTATTGAGCATCTGTGGGTCGTCCTCAAACAGAAGGTGGAGGAGCACAAGGTCTCTAACATCCACCAGCTCTGTGATGTCATGGAGGAGAGGAAGAGGATTCCAGTGGCATCCTATGAAGCTCTACTGAACTTGATGCCCAAGAGGGTTAAGGCAGTGCTGGAAAATAATGGTGGCCACACAAAATATTGACAATTTGGCTACAGTTTGGTTATTTTCAGTTGGGGGTGTACTCACATTCATTGCCAGCGGTTTGGACATTAACACATGGGCATGTGTAGTTACTGACTATTTTACATTGTATCAAAGCATCATATCTTCAGTGTTTACTAAAATATTTACAAACGTGAAGGGTGTACTCACTCTTGAGATACTGTACATGTAAATCTTGAGCTAAATAAACCTTGAGTAATTGTTTTTCATTTTTAACGCAGTGGTTTCTACTGGTGCCTACTTTGTGCCCTTTGAGCAACTCCCCATGTATAGTGTCCTTGAAGTTTTTGAAAGGCACTGCATAAATGTAATAAGTTAATGTTTGTTATTATTAATTTCAATGTGTAGTGAGGAAAACGTCACCTGATTACTAATGAAAGTGGCTATTTTGTTAGTTAGCGACACAATACAAATAGTGCCTTGATATTACATTTTTTTGACCTCAGTCAGGGAGCAGCACTACACCACAAATGGTGTTACCAGTTACGAGATACAGGTGTGAGAAGGTATGCAAGTGTTCAGGGAACAAGCATGTTTGCTTCCTTTTGGACTGAATGTGCTCAGGTTGCCAAGTACAACTTCAAAAAAAGAAAGAAGACTTTGGGGGGGGGAATGCAACATGAGACATTAGCAGGCAAAACAAGTAAAACTCTCAACTCCAATTCCCTTTTGTTGCAGCTTCCTCTGTAAGTCTGTCGGTCTCTTTGGACAAAGATCTTAAGTAAAAAGGCACACTGACAGCATCAAAAAACAAAGGCAAACCTTTACCACTGATTTTTGGAGTTTGTAGTTTTCTCTCCCAACAGGCATTGTTAGAAAACATATGTTAATAAGTTGTTACTGGTGAATCTAGGACATATGCTGTTTTCTATGGTCACATCCATGTTCCTACAGCCCCATCCAGATGGAGAAGCCGCTGTCATCACCACCCAGCCATGTGTCTTTCAAAAGTGATTGGTCAATGGAACTGCCGGAGAAGTTCACTGATGAGTCTTTACCTTGTCGGTATGTGTAAAACAATTTCAACACTATTTCTTTTATGCTCTGAGCTGTTAATAAAGCTGTGAAATGGCCCTTAATAAACCCCATGTTGATCCTGATTCAAATAAATAAGGTCATGTGTGCCCCTGTGTGTACACGTTTGGTCTACATCCTTGAATTCATCTTATATTTTATGTTGGAGGGACTCCCGTTTTGAAAGTCCAGGCCCACCTCTGTACTGCTGTACATCTACGGAGAGCAAAAGGTCTGTGGAGGCTGCATCCAGCTGTCAAGAGGAAGTCGGGTCCACAACACGGAGGTAATTCAACGTTTGTTAAGAGGTGTTGAAAGCAAGCACCTTCATCTAGGACATATTTTTAAGTGTTGTTTTCTATGGCCACATCCATGTTCCTACAGCCCCATCCAGATGGAGAAGCCGCTCTTATCACCACCCAGCCATGTGTCTTTCAAAAGTGATTGGTCAATGGAACTGCCAGTGAAGTTCACTGATGAGTCTGTACCTTGTGGATATGTGTAAGACAATTTCAACATGTATTCCCTTTATGCTCTGAGCTGTAAGCTGTCAAAATCATTGTATTCAGGTTTTAATAGTTACTGAATAACACTACTGAATTACTGCTACTGGTAACAAAAAGCAATTTGTCTAGTTCTCATTCAGTACCTTAAATTATTGGTCTTGATTTAGGGATTGTAAATAATGCAGGTCAGTTCAATTCAGTTCAGTTGATATGACTTAACTAAAGGCTGACAAATATAACTATTATAACCTTCTGCTGTGCAGTAAAGTTGATGTGACATTCATAAGATTTTTGCTGACAAGGTTATTATTCCTTTTTCCTGCTTTGATCTGTTTTTGATTCCTAGACATGGTTTTGGACTAAATTCCAGTGCCAGTGCCAATGGTGAATTGCAACTGAAAATGTACTCAATTTCTGGGAAATTGGATCTAAAACAACTATCTTTGTAGTTTGGTGTATATGTGGTGCTCTGTGGTATTATGAAGTGTTGTCATTTTTTGCAACTATTCTCTTGTATTTAACAAAAGACAAGAAAATGCACCAATAAATACCATACAGACTATAACACATCAACAATATACCAATGGTTAGTAATGGGCAAAGACTGTACTTAAAACTGTTACTGATGCATGTGCAGACATAAGTAGAAACTTTTACGTTTAGTAATTTGGGCAGTTTGCAGGTTTAGAAATTGGTGACATTGAAGTTGTCTCTGCCTGCTCTCATTATCATAATTAAATACCAACATTTTTTTGATACCTCAGGACCAAGCAAAAACCTGAGCAAAGAACTGACCAGAGTACCTGTTCCAGTATTAGTGGTTCTGAAATGTAAGCTGAAGTATTTTTAGAAAAGTACTTTTTAAAAATGCTTTAGACAGACATAATTTTGTAATGAAACAATTCATGTATCTGTCTAATGTGTTGATTGTTTAGGTTTACGTCAATTCAATCTGAAGATGAATTATGTGTGAACTTTAAGTCTGCCCTCAAGATTCGGTTCCAGCGAATATCTGATGCATTACAAAATCATGGCCATTCAACATTCCTCAATGACATCTATACAGAGCTTTACATCACAGAAGGAGGAGTTGGAGAAGTCAATAACGAGCACGAAGTGAGACAGATTGAGATGGCATCCAGGAGACACTTGTCAGTTGAGGACACCCCAATCAAATGCAGCGACATCTTTAATCCCTTACCTGGACAAGATAAACCCATCAGAACTGTGCTCACAAAGGGAGTGGCTGGAATTGGGAAAACTGTCTCTGTGCAAAAATTTATTTTGGACTGGGCTGAAGGCAAAACAAATCAGGATGTCCACTTCATATTTCCACTTTTTTTCAGGGAGCTGAATTTAATGAAGGACCAAAAATACAGCCTGAATGACCTTTTGCAAAAGTTATTCATGAAAGAAATTGATGTGAGCTTATTTCAAGCAAAAAGCCTTTCTCTTATTTTCATTTTTGATGGTCTGGATGAGTGTCGCCTTAATTTAGATTTTCAGAACAATGAGAGTTTATGGGCTGCAACAGATGCCGCTTCGATAGATGTCCTGTTGACAAACCTCATCAACGGAAATGTGCTTCCCTCTGCTCACATTTGGATCACGTCCCGACCTGCAGCAGCTGGTCAAATTCCTCCTGAATGTGTCAGTCAAGTTACAGAGATCCGGGGCTTCGCTGACCCTCAGAAAGAGGAATACTTCAGGAAGCGAATCGCTGACCAGAGCCTGGCCAGTAGAACCATCGCACACTTGAAATCATCCAGGAGCCTCTACATCATGTGTCACATACCAGTCTTTTGCTGGATTTCGGCCACTGTTCTCGAGAGAATGCTGAAAGAATCCAAAGGGGCAGCAATTCCCAGAACCCTGACTCAAATGTATGTGCACTTCCTCATCATCCAAGTCAGCATCAGGAAGAAAAAATACGACGACACTGCATGTGTGGACAAAGAGATGATTTTCAAGCTTGGGCAGCTTGCATTCCAGCAGTTAGTAAGAGGCAATCTGATCTTCTATGAGGAAGACCTGAAGGAGTGTGGTATTGAGGTCAGAGATGCGGTGCTGTACTCAGGAGTGTGCACGCAGATCTTCAGAGAGGAGTTCGAGCTGCGTTGTGGGAAGGGGAAGGTCTTCTGCTTTGTGCACCTGAGCATTCAGGAGCACCTGGCAGCATTGTATGTTTACCTGGCCTTCAGTGAGGAAGACAGAAATGTACTTAACCAGTGGAGACCAAGAAAATCTGAAGGCACCTCTCTGTGTTCTTCCATCTGTGACCTTCACAAAATTGCAGTGGACAAGGCCCTGCAAAGCAGACATGGACAGTTTGACCTGTTCCTCCGCTTCCTACTCGGCCTCTCCCAGGAGAACAACCAGTCTCTCTTACAAATACTGTTTCCGGGGATACCTGCATGGGGGTCCCAGAGTGTGAAGGAAACGATCGAGTACATTAAAATCCGGATCAGGATGAATCCTCCTCCAGAGAAATACATCAACCTGTTTTACTGCCTGAATGAACTCAATGACTTTTCCGTGGAGGAGGAGATACAAAACTTCCAAAGCTCTGGGCGGCTATCAAAAACCAAGCTCTCTCCACTGCAGTGGTCAGCTCTGGTCTTTGTACTGCTGACTTCAGAGAGGGAGCTCGATGTCTTCGACTTGAGGAAGTATAGCTTGGACAACGCTGACGAATGCATTCGGAGAATGCTTCCTATCGCGATGGCATCGAGAACAGCTGAGTATGTTTGTGCGCAAGCAATTGTGCTAAACGGCACTGGAGGGCCACGAAGCCGAAACAACGTTGTACGATAATGAAAATGGTCAACACCACTGTTTGGAGATGAGCGTTTAGATATAACATGATATAATTTGTGTCTGTCGTATACCACCATGAATTCCATTCAGGTTTGCAGATGATTCATGCAGTGTGTTGTGACTTATTTACAGGGTCAGGAATTGTAACCTCTCGGACAGTAGCTTACTAGCTCTGGCCTCAGCCGTCAACTCAAAATTGTCAAATCTCACAGAACTGAAACTCGGTGGAAGCGCGTTACGTAGGTCTGGAATGAAAATACTTTGTGAGGGGTTCAAGGGTTCACACTGTAAACTGGAGATACTGGAGTAAGTATTAGAATTCTTAAATATTTGGTAAGAATGTCACCTGTCTGAACTGTTTTATCTATTTCAACCCATCCTCCCTCAGCTCCCGCGTCCTTCAAACGTTTATTATAAGCACCCTGCAGTTTTGTAGTGCAGCCCATTTGCTTCCTTGCTTTATGTTAGCGCTCTTAGCCCTCCATCAATGCTCAGTTTGTAACCACTGGCCCACTCTTGGATAATGGATCATTTTGGTTGTGATCACCAGTAGTGATGGTGATGCATGTAAAAACTGATAGGCCTGATTCACTCATATGAGTCATCAGTAATCAGTAGGGTAGAAAACGGATGACCTCATCAATGGCAACATTTGGACTACAGTGTGTAAATATAAATTTATAAAAGCCAGTGAGACCAAATAAGTGCTGATCTTGATAACAGCAACCTGACTTTGCATCTATCAAATTCTGTCCCAGTATTAAAACAAATTGGCTATAAAATATTGTCTATTTTGTAAATTCTTTTTTTTCTGTCTTCCTTATTTCACCCATTTCTCTTCGCAGGCTGTCTGACTGTAACATTGCAGCAGATGACTGCTCCTTGCTGGCTTCAGCTCTTAACTCAAACCCTTCTCTTCTGAAGGAGCTGGACCTTAGTTTCAATCTGCTAGGGGATTTTGGAATTCAGCTGCTCTCTGCAGCTCTTCGGAGTCCATGCTGCAAGCTGCAAAAATTAAAGTTAGTGCTTTACTGTTCTTCTAGCCAGATTAATCAAATATCAGTTACTTGACCAAAATGTTTGTTTCTTATGTAATGCTATTGTAGGTAAAAGTGTAAAACTTGTATTTCCTCACCAGGCTGTTGGGCTGTGAGCTAACAAAGAAAAGCTGTGAGGTCATGTCTGCTGCTCTGAAAAGTAACTCCAGCTTGGCTGAGTTGGACTTGAGTAAAAATGCACTTCAGGACTTTGGAGTGAAGCTGCTTTCTAATGGACTGAAGGATCCTCGTTGTAAGCTCAGGAGTCTTAGGTAGAGAGTTTGTGTAAAGTGCATTAATATGTACTAAATCATTAACTTCACACTAGATAAAATTTACTTTAATGGCTATGTTATTGGAGAATACGTAACGGTTCCTTTTGGAAAGCTGCCATGTGTCATAAAAGTAGAAAATTCCTTAGTGGGTAGTACACCACCAGCTGCTGTAGCGTGTCGGTGATGGCTATTTTATTGAGATCGAGCGAGGAGTTAACATCTCGGGCAGAACTGCATTAGCAACTAGCCAGTCGGTCTCTCTCTTCACAGCCTAACGGACTGTCGGTTAACGGACCGTGGCTGTGGCTGGCTCTGCATGGCTCTGAAATCCAACCCCTCACACCTGAGTGAGGTCTGTCTGAACAGGAACAAACTTGGAAACAGTGGGGTAAAGATCATCTGTGACTTCTTGAAAGAGCCATACTGTAAACTGGAGAAAATTAGGTAAATATGTAACTAACTGATGTGAATCTATAACCCATGCGGTATACTCAAACATATGATTGATATCCTGTTTGAATATTTCATTGTATGAAACATAAATGAAAATGATCGATGAAAACATTCTCTCAATTTTTTTGCGAGAATATAAATTATTCAATTTACCTTTCACTGTGGCCCTTGATACTGTATATAGTATTTCATCCTCATTGCCATGCAGTCTTTAGTAACGTATATACACAGAAACATCTAATCAAGGATCAAATCTAATGAAAATCTAATGCTCTTCTAGCCTGTCGTATTGCGATGTTTCGGAAGAAGGCTGTGCTGTTCTGGTCTCGGCTCTCACACTGAACCCCTCCCACTTGAGAGAGCTACAGCTGACTGGGAACAAGCCAGGGGATTCTGGGAGGAGGCAGCTCCGTGCTCTGCAAGAACATAAGGATTACAGACTGGAGAAATTACAGTGAGTGCTCGTCCTACAGTATGTGCAGCCATAAGCATGTTTTGATTTTGTTACATTTTCTACGTTGCTGATTCCAAGATAGCTATTCAAGTGTTGGTAGCTCTAGGCCTATTTGTAGTAATTTCAGCAGAACTTGTAACAGCTCGCTCTTTCGTCTGTTTGCAGACTATAGAAGACTAATGCAGTAACACCTACACATGACAAAACTAAACATGTTCTGTGATGGTCTAAGGAAGAGCTTGAAGAGCTGGAATGTCCTGCATCACATCAACTCAACATGTACCAGGAACATGGGACTGCCGGTTCCCATTCTGTAATTGCACGATAGTTCCCTGTTTGGGATTTTATGCACCTTATATGATGCAAACATGAGATTAAATGGTGTGGGTTAATGGCATTCTTACATTTATTAATTGGGTACAACTGTATTGTTAAACTAATTCAGTTATGTAATTTGTTAATGAATGATGGTCCTTTTTTAAGAGTTATGCTTTGTCCATTACCTACATGTATGTCATCTAAATTATTCATGTTCACTTCAGAATCTCACCACCAGGGGGAAGTATTCTCTAAAGCGTGTCATTTGTGGCCCAGTGTCAACAAGCACTGCATGTAATGAGCTTCAAAAAGCTGAAATTTGTGTCAGGGTTGCCTTTCAGAACCCTCTCATGTCTGAGGCAATTGCACAGATACACATGACCTGGTGGAAGGAACATAAAACTCCCTGGGCAATTGGAGTAGGATGAGGGGGTGGGTGTATAGTTAGAGGAGTTGACAACCTTTTCCTTTTTCACATCCATCTGGACATGTTTATGTTTGGAGAAAGGCAGAAGATGCCCACACTGCCTGTTGCTAGCCATTAAACATGGTGATGAATCTATAATAGAATAAAGACCAGGAGACATGAGGCTGTTTTACAGGACCAGATGCACAGTATGAGACAAACACTGCTTTCAAGACTGTTAAAAGTCCACAGGCATTTTCATGAAACAAAGCGTATTCTACTCTGTGGCCTTCCGATCACCCAAATCAAGGTCTCCCTGAACCTTAACAAGCAACTACAGAGTGTGAAGGAGATTTCAACCTCCTTCATCCCTTCAAAGACTTGAAAGGTTTTCTTCAACAATGGTCTAGTGTCCCACTACACAGTTCAAGGGTCGCACGTCTGCATTCCAAGACAAGTTGGTGTTTGGAAAACAAGCAAAGCCAGTACAAGTAAAGAATCGCTCTTCTACTTATGAACATGACATTAATATATTGTTAAATGTTCATTTTTTTTCTGACTCGGGTAAACAAAACATATCCAGAAATTATGCTTGATTTGTATTGTGTCTAGGGTTTCTGCCTGTTTTTGTAATGTATTTTTAATGTGCGTCTATGCACGTCAATAAAACACTTTACTAATATTGTGTTGGGTATTTTCATTTGCCCTGTTATAAACATTTGATGTTGCTTATTACATCTTTATTTGCATATGCAAAACTGTTTTTTTTTTTTTTTTTTTAATAGCAAATTCATATTTTGACCCGAATATCTTTTGGGAAAAACAACACACAAGAACCTCACACTGGTGGAACTGCAACAGGTCATCACCCCTGAGACACTCAAATGAAACCAGGACAGACTTGGCAGTCTCCTCCCACATCCCCGCGAGAGATCGGGAACAACCCTCTTGAACTGAGAGGAAGCATGGCATTCTGCGCTGAAAGCTCCTGAGGCCCTGACTGGCACCTGAATCGATGTGCACAGGCACTACCGAGTTCCAGCGTAGTCCTGAAAAATTTTCTCTTTGGGCTTCTGGGCATATGCCATCGAGAGGGAGTAGGAGGAGAGCTTCGAGAAGTCCAAGGACGAATGCTTTGTGTGTGTGGTGGTGGTGGGGATACGTGAGGCTCAGTATGGCAACTTCTTCTTGGAGATGTTGCAGAAAATTGCAGAATAACCCGTGCAGCTCCTCTCATTATTCTGGCTCTGACTCTGTCGCTTTATGGCCATCATATTGATTGAATGGCTGAGGGTTAAAATTTGAAACTAGATCACTTGCATTTTACAGGAACATAAGTTCTTTGCTGATTCTTTCATAAAATAAATGTGAACCGATCAGGTATGCACACCCAAACTCTGTCTCAGGTGAGTCGGGACAGGGCAGGGAAGTGTCACTGGGCGGGTGGCCCGCGGTAACAAAGCTCAGGGGTCCGTCTGAAAGACGCCATTGTGGAAGCTGCAGGTCTCGTTCCACTGACCGCCGCTCCACGTTCACACGAATGGATTCCTCTCAAATTAGACTAAAGAATTTTAATGGGCCAGCTAATGGACTGTGATTAGATAGGTAGACAAAGAGCACACTCTGTGTACGTGTGCAAGCGTGTGTGTGTGTGTGTGTGTCCAGAAAAGGTTCAAGTTTCGCAGACAAGATAAGTAGATAAGAGCTGATGTGGTGAGATGAAATCTGTTCAAGGTGTTAGAGATTTCCCAGATTTTAATACTCAGAATGCCTACAGACAGCATATCCCCCTTCCCTTCACCAGTTTCACACTAGTTTCCAAGAGATTAAGACCTCACTTAAAAAAATGTACTCCGTGTATATTGAGTGTAGTCAACTGCCTTAAAGGCACTAATGCACTTTTTAATTGAAGACGTGTCAAACATTCCGACATGTTTGAAATACGTAATAGTTTATACATATAAGAATGAATGCAATACAACTTGGGCTCATCGTGAAATGTATTTCAAACTGATCATATAGTAACAAAATGGAAAGGCTTAATGTATATTTTAATCCAAAGTCGTATGTCTAGGTGTAAGTGTGAAATAGCTACTGCCTTTTCTTTACTGGTGTCCATACCTCCGCGACAGTACAGTCTCTGAAGAACTCCCTCTGCCCACGGAACAGTTCCACCAGCCTGGTGATTGCAAGATGCAACATCTTGATGTAACGAACCCACATACAACGGTAGCTTCGAGAGGGAGGAAGAAAGAGACGCGACGCTGGGAGCGAGTCGCATGTGTGATTGACATACACTGTAGGCAAGGCCATCTGGACGTGTTTGAGAGACCAGGTGTGAGGTGCAGATCAATAGCTCGGGAATTCCAGCCCTCTCGCGAGCCAGTAAAATTTCAATAGAACACTGCAAACGGATAACTGAACACTTGCTCTCATAGGCTGCTTGAACCACGAGACAAGTCTGGAAATTCGACTTATTGCCCGTTTCTCAGTGCCTTTGATTAGTTGTTACTCTCAGGACAGTTCCCTCTCTGGATGTTGTCTTTTCGTCACGTCTAAGACAAAAGATTTTTAATTACTTAGGGCATGGGCCATGAAGGATATTGACATATAGCGATGTTTATTGGCGTTTGATTTGGAACACGGTCGAAAGACCTCAAAGAAAAGCGCTTCAAGCACAGGGTATGGCCCCCGTGGCTCGCCGCAAGACGTCGTCCTGCATGGACCGAGAAATATAAGAATGCTGAAAAACACAAAGGCGCCTGAAAAGCCAGCTGTGAATTTATTTAACGCATTGGCTGTACGATCAACAAGATTCAGAAACGTAGCTACAACGCCGATCTGGACTCACGGGGTATTGAACACCAGGTGGCGACATTACATCGATTCCATATTGACGTATTTCATAGATATCTTAAATGCCTCAAGATTTACTGTAATTATGAACTTATTAGGCTACTGTTTATATGTGAACCACTGCTGTGCAATAATACCAACAACAATAATGATACAAAAATGTTTTCTGATTGCATTTTGCATAATATGTACAGTGGGTAATTTTTGGATTATACAGCTCTGCGGCGACTTTAAAAACCACAAAACTCTATAAAATGCTAGTAATTTTTATATTTTGACAGTAAATAATAGCGTTTCCACGTAGTGTTTAAAACAGTAAACTTTTCATGTGCATAATATATAAATATATATTAGTTATTAGTTTCGAATTAGTACATTGCTTGTACAGCTGATGAAGGACCTCTGTCCGAAACGTCCCGTTTCTTCGTCGGAAACCTTGTGCTCAATGTACTTCATCTTTCTCATATATCTAATTTGTGCCTCTCTCTCTCTCACACACACACACACACACACACACAC
>JAOYMR010000012.1:4443489-4455299 GCA_025802075.1 Tenebrosternarchus preto | reverse complement strand
ATTAAGTCATAGCCTTAACCTTAATCATTCAAAACAATTCATATTAGATCATGTGAACTGTTTATACTGAAATAGCATGCATTCAATTATCTTAGCTTTTTGAGTTTACAGTCCATGTCCCACACATAGCATCATAAAATTTCAAAACTATTTAACTATCCTCTCTTGTGTCTCTGAAATGTGCTGATTTGTAGATTTATTTTAACAGATTACATTTTAATTGCTATTAGTAATCATTCTGGGATTACACAGGACTGTAGATATTATTGTTCAAAAGCTGATGGGGAAAAATTGCTGTATTTCTCTGAATGAATTAAATATTTACATTGTTCTTTTTTCTTCGTGGAGCTTGGCATTGCATTTTATGAGAACACAATGCCAAGAAGTTTCTGAGAAGCTTCTCTGCAGTTGCACACATTGTTGTTGCAGTGGTCCACCACCTTCAGTGGTGAAATGGAATGGAGAGCCAGCGTACTTCACATTTCACTAGGACAGTACAACCTTTCATTGTGATGTCATAGTGACAGAGCCTCGAAACTAAATCAGATCTGCCATATTTGCAAAGATCAAACACTTCCGATTTATCTTCTGATGTTAGTAATAGGATTCCTATCACTGACCAGAGCTGTGAATACAGGTTGCTTTTGGCTATTGTTCCAGTGCTGAAATATGTTTGGATTTCCTCTGCAAGAGAGCAGTCATGAAGTTCATTAAGACAATAGAAGAAAATGACAGGCTTTTTGCACAAACACTGCTGTTTAGACAGTTGCCCAGTGATGTATTGGCGCCTTGTCCTTGGGCGCCCAATGTAACACCTCCCCCCCCCCCCGCTCCACCACCACCCCCAGGACATAAAGAGTTCTGATGGCTTTGTCTTGTCAAGCAGCAAATTAGTGTGCCCTTGTTGCTGTCTTCACTGTTGTATAAATCAATAAGGCTTAATTTGAAAAAAAAACAAACATTTCATAAGTACCATATGAAACATAAAGTTCATCCAAAAAAATTTCAGAAGTTTTTTTTTTTTTTATAAAGTTTAAGCTAATGAAACTTTGGATGCAATTTCTACATAATTACTGCAGGAAATAAAAACAAACTGAAGCAAAGTATCTTTTTTGATATTTCAAATATTTCTAATATCTAAAAGAGCATGATTGGTTTATCATATTAAAATACACTTTCTTTGTTATATTACACAGCAAAGATTGTCTGGGGTAGTGTCTAAGTTACTGAATTCTGTAGCTCTCTTCTTACAAGAGGTGAGTCTTGAATATCCTTGTTGCTATTGAATGCTGTACTCACCTGACACCTGCTGGATTTTTTCACACTACTTGCTTAGAAAATAGAGTTGAGAAACCTGACATTAGATAGTCTCCATCTGACCTGTTATACATGTTAATTTTTCGAGGAAGGGGTGTAGCTATTTTACATTGCAGAAACTAAACTTTGTACTATTACAATAAGATCTTTTGTAAATACACTTTTTAAAAATGTATGAACAACCATTTGTGGGAATGTCTTGTATTTAGATTTTTGCATGTATGGCTCCAAAAATATGATGTGATCTTAATGCAAATCAGACTGGTAAACACAGTAAATGATCCCAGGCTTCTCTGGTTGCCCTTGGGCAAAGCATTTAAGACCTGCTGCACCAGGAGTCAATGTCCTGTTTGGGAACAGCTGCATAGCAAAATGACAAACTTCCTTTGTAAAATGGATGACTAAAGTTTACCTAATAACAACTTGTGTATATAACTTGTGCATAAAACAACACACAACATATCATTGCCATATGCTTAATTAACACACAAGTGAGAACAAAGTCCATAAATTCAGATGAAGGTCCTTCCCCAAAAAATATCACAGCTTGGGCGGCACCCAGCCAGCCCTCACACCCCTCACACACACACATGCACGTATGGCGATTCAATTCTCAATCCACCCCCCCCTCCCTTACAATCACCTACCTACTAATCTCCATCATGTTCACCTGTTCCTTGTTTATTTAATCTTTATTTCAAGCCCACAGGTGCACCTCTCTAGTGCTTCATGTTCAGCGAGTCATTATAAACAACTTGAGTCCTTGAGAACCTTCTCTGTCTTTAATTTTTACTTCTTTTGTTCGGTCTGTGAACTCCACTGAAGACGCCCTGTGTCACTTGCGCTCCTATTTATTCAACATCATATGTACAATGTAAAATATTTGTATTTTACAACAGAATTCAGCTGTAACAAGTTTCATTTATAATGCAATATGACTTGTTGAGTGTAAAAATGTCTGGAAAGGATTACAAATAGAGCTCTAATGTCAGCAGAGTAACTTCATTTATAAACACTAGAAAAATACAAACATACGAATATTTCAGTTTCACCCTATAAACAATCTGTGCAAATAAACATTATTTATAAATACAATGTAACAAGGATTCTGTGTGTGTTTAACTTGGAATGCTGCCGTGTCCATCATGCAGAACACTGGCACAATGGCAACTGAGCAAAGCATTTTGGTGCAGTTTACAAGATTAAAGTCCTTCACCCCAAAGGACAAAGGGGTTTGACCTTAGTTTGATCATGCCACCTGATGATAATTGGCAGCATAAAAATGGACCTTGCGCATTGATGGTTTTAGCAATTTAAATAACTTTTGTGCACATTTATAGTTGCAGTTCACATTGCAGTCTCCCCAGTCCATCAGAAATCAGCCTTGCTCCTGAATCATTGAGGTCATTAGCACTCAGGTCCAGTTTTTGCAGACATGAAGACTCTGAGCTGAGAAATGAGGTCAGAGCTGCAAAGCTTTTCTCTGTGATGCTGCACTCACTTAGCCTATAGGACAGAAATATAAAAAAGTTATATTACACTGAATAATATTCATATAGCTACCAAATATTCCTGTAAAGATGTTTTGTGGATAAATATGATCACTGGTCATGGTACTAACTTCAGGGTCTCAAGTCCACAGTGTATGTTCTCCAAAACAGTGAAGAGTAACTTCACTCCTAAATCGCCTGGACAATTCTTGCTCAGATCTAAAATTCTAAGGTTAGATGGGTTTGACCTCAGAGCTGATGCAAGACATTCAAAGCCTTCTATTTTGACCTTACAGCAGGAAAGCCTATGAAGAAAGAATGAAAAAACGTATTGCAGTAAATCTAGGGGTTGTGGTTAACAAAGCAACACAGTTAATAAACCAAGATAATATTTAATGCTTATTCCATAAAGTGCTTTAATTTACATGAATTACTGAATGAACAATCTAATTCTGCTGAATGATCTCACATCAGTGTCTCGAGTTCACAGTTTGGATTCTTCAATCCAGTAGCAAGCAGCTTCACTCCTGCATCTCGCAGCTCGTTGTTACACAGTGACAGCACTTTGAGGTTTGAATTTGCATACAGTGCTGCTCCCAACTCTGCACAGCAGTGTGCTGTTAGGTTACAGTTATTCAGTCTGGAAAAAAAAATCATCTTTACATGGGAATAACCGAACTTTATCAGAAATCCATAAAGATGTTAATAGGCTACATTTGTTTTTTTGCCAGTTAATACTCAGTGTCCTGACTATAACTCACATTAGTGTCTCTAGTTTACATGAAACATTCTGTAAAGCATTAGAAAGCACTTTGACTCCCGAGTCTCCTATGTTGTTCTGGCTCAGGTCCAGTTCCCTCAGGTGTGAGGACTTTGAACGCAGGACTGGAACCAGAAAGCCACACCCCTCAGCTGTAACACCACAGTTACACAGCCTGTAGTAAAGAAAGATATGGACATCATGAGATAAAATAAGACACATGTTACATTCCAGCATGTCATTGTCATTTCTACAGGACCGTTTATAATAGACAATTTCAGTTTTAATCCAAACATACTTTACAGTGCCACAGCCAGTTTACAGAGTCAGTTTACAGAAAATTGGATCGCTTTTTGTGTATAAAAATCTTTAGCAGGAAGCTGTACACAGAGTGTAGATGAATTTGTGAAGTTCACATAAAAATCCTAATTTAATTACCTTAGGATCTCAAGTTTAGATCCTCGCAGGCCAGAAAAATCATACATGCTATATTGTTTTGTAATTTTATTTAAGAATCTTAATAGCAGTTGTATTGTGCTATCCTCCATCAGCTTTTTGCTACAGGAGGGATGTATACCCAGGACTGAAGTCAGACAATTACAGCACTCTTCTGTGATTGTATTACAGTCCTCCCTGCAGAGACAGTAATAAAATATCAACCACTTCATCACAGGAGAGATGAGTCAATATTACACTGAATATTAACACATTTATGTCTATTCAATTTACATTGTCTTATTTATTGTTCCCACTACTTGTGGTATAAATGACATTAACGACATGTAGTCTAAATTGAGTTGACTTAATGACAAGCTTACATGTTTTGTAGATGGCACTGGAACCCACTACAAAGCAGCCTCAGTCCTGAATCCTGCACATTATTGTTACTGAGATCCAGGTCTTTTATGGTCATGAAAGCAGAGAGAACGACAGCTAGCGCCATACAACCTTTAACTGTGATGTCACAGTTACTGAACCTGGAATAACAATTATGGTGTGATTAAGCTTATTCTTGGACTACCTTGCCAACAATGAATCACAAATGGATTTTTTCTTAGTCTAGGCAAATGTTTAGATAGAATGTTACAGATTTGTTTTTGTTACAAGAAAATAGCTAAATACCATATTTACCTAGCACTTGTTGAATATCTGACGACTGGAAGCAACTGCAGAAGAGTCTCATCTGTTCTGCCATATTTACCAAGTTCAAACTCATTCAGCTTCTCATCTGAAGTGAGTAATATAAAAATTACTGCTGACCAAAGTTCATTGGAGAGTCCATGCTTATGCAAGTCTCCTTTAGTCAAGAATGTTTGGATTTCCTCCACAAGAGACCAGTCATTAAGTTCACTGAGACAGTGGAAGAATGTGACAGACATTTGTTTACATGTATCATTTCTTATTTGTTCTTTCAGATGCCTAATGGTTTCTTGTATTTCATTGTGAGTGCTTCTTCTTTGTACCAATAGGTCTTGCAGAAGGCTCTGATTGGACTCCAATGAGAATCCCACCAGAAAACGAAGAAAAAGATCCAGATATCCAGTTTGACTTTCAATGACTTTAGCAATTGCGCTTTTGTGCAAACCTGACAATGTCACAGGAGGTTCCTGCTGAGGATCGAGCACATTTTTGTTGTTGTTGTGGAAGGACAAGAACACATGGAGAGCTGCAAGATGTTCCTGAATGCTCAGGTGCACAAAGCTGTAGACCTTCCTCTGGAAAAGCCCAAACTCCTCTCTGAAGATCTGTGTGCACAATCCAGAGTACACTGACGCCTCTCTGACATCAATGCCACACGCTCTCAGGTCTTCCTCATAGAAGATCAGATTTCCTCTTTCAAGCTGATCAAAGGCCAGTTTCCCAAGTTTGAAAATCATTTCCTGATTTGTGCCATTGTTTCCAGAGTATTTTGTTTTTGTTGTGTTAATTTGAGTGACAAGGAAGTACGTGTACATCTGAGTTAAACTTTTCGGGATCTTCTCTATTCCAGAGTCGACAATCATTCTTTCAAGAACAGTGCCTGCAATCCAACAGAACACTGGGATGTAGCACATAATGTAAAGGCTCCTTAATGTCTTCAGGTGGGTGATGATTTTGTTGGCCAAGCTTTGATCCCTGATTCTCTTCCTGAAGTACTCTTCCTTCTGTGCATCACTGAATCCTTGAACATCTGTTATGCGATCAACACATTCAGTGGGGATGCGGTTAGTTGATGCTGGTCGTGAGGTGATCCAGATGTGTGCAGAGGGAAACAGATTCCCCTTGATGAGGTTTGTCAGCAGGACATCTACTGAAGTGGTCTTTGTTGCATCACATAAAGTCTCATTATTCTTAAAATCTAAATTAAGGCGACATTCATCTAGACCATCAAAAATGAAAATAGGAGAATGGTTTTTCAGTTGTCCAAAAATTATATCAATTTCTTTCATGAAAAAATGCTGAAGAAGAGTATTTAAGCTGTATTTTTTGTCCCTCAGCAAATTGAGCTCCTTGAAAGGAAGTGGAAATATGAAGTGGACATCCTGATTTGCTTTGCCTTCAGCCCAGTCCAGAATAAACTTCTGCACAGAGACAGTTTTTCCAATGCCAGCCACACCTTTTGTTAGCACAGATCTGATGGGCTTGTTTTGTCCAGGTAAGGGCTTAAAGATGTCACTGCTGTTAATCAATGTGCCCCCTGTGACTCCCTTAAACGCTGCCTGAATTTGATTCAGCTCATGCTGAAGACTGAGATCCTGATGTGCATCTGCAGTAATGTAGAGTTCAGAATACACCTCATTCAGAGGTACTAAGTTTCCCTGTTTTGTAGTTCCTTCCAATACACGCTGATACTTCTCGCTAAAAATTGATTTCAGTTTTTCAGCGTGTGTCTCTGGAATGTCCGACTCATATCTGTAAAATGATAATGAATTTAAAACATGTTTAACTTACATTATCAATCCGTTTAATCCTAGGTAGAAAGTTTATCAATTATTGTATATAATAATATGCCATAATATGTCAATTATTATTAGGATGTGATGTCTATTGATTACCGTGCTTCTCCAGAGTCTCCATCTACATTTACTTCTCCAGAGTCTCCATCTACATTTACTTCTCCAGAGTCTCCATCTACATTTACTCCAGTGCCTAGTAAGATATGATTCTTCATATGCTCTTTTGGTCCAGAAGTCAATATATTCTTCTGTGTGTCACTGACAGATGCAACAATTAATTGAAATTTAACAAAGATTCTTTAGTGTATGTAAATAATTAGAAAGCACAATAATATTCCTACTACTGTTCATATTAAGAAACAGTTTTGTGTGTGTTGTTATCTGTCTAAATTTGATATTTTGTTTTGCAGGAAATCATGAACAATACACTGTTACTAATTTATTAATATTTTATAACTGGATGTGAAAATAAATGATGTAAGATTTATGAATGGGAAGATTTAGATTTAATTATAGGATGTTCAGAGCTGAAAGATTGTTAGGTATAAGTTCTTACCTTTCTTTAAACATAATTGGCATTTGCATAGACCTATCACTTTTCAGTGATATAAAACTAGGCACAGACACATTTGATCTTTTGTCCTGAAAACTGTCATAGAAACAAATATATTATTGATGAATTAATATTTAATAATTGCATTGAAAAAATAAATAAGATTTTACATGATAAATTTGGGTTTTTGCCCAAGAACACTGGCTCTTGCCTTTCTTCCAGTGACAAAAGTCTTCCTCCAGAAGGATCTCCATTATAATTGATTGACATCTGCATTGACTTATCACTCTTCAGAGACACGTCACTGGGCACAGGTGAATTTGATCTCTTCTCCTTAAAACTGTCAAAATATACAGCATTAACTGATTATAATTTAATAACTAAAACTGAAAATAAAGTAAGACGGTTACAGTAAATTTAGTTCCAAGGATAATAAATGTATGAGGATCCTCAGTCCTCCCATGGTTTTGCTTTTGATTTTCACTCCGTTCCTAGTTTTTGTTCCAGTTTATTGCTTAGTCTTGTGTTTTATTGTTTTTTTCCTCTTGTTTTGTGTTAGTATTGTGATTCCTGTTTGTTTAAACTATTCATGTTTTTATGTTAATTGCACTATTTGGTTCTGTACGTGTGGTTACTTGTTAGTTTGTGTTAGTTGGATGTTCCCTTTGTGTTGCCTTAGCTGTGAGTTGTTGTTTTTTGTTTGTTTGTTTATTTGTTTGTTTTTCATTCTGTTTATAAAGTCTTTTGTTGTTCCTTCACCCTGACTCCTTTCTGTACTTGCGCCTGTATCTCACTCCTTCCACCCGAAACATTACAGAATGCGTTAATTCTTACCTTTCTTCTGCTGACATGGTCCCGCCTTTATATTTGTTTGGCATTTCCATTGGCAAATCATTCACAAGTATTCCACTGGGTACAGGTGAATTGAGCAGAAAGCTGTCATGAAAATATATTGTTATCCATTGAATATTTAATAATTGAATGTGAAAAGGATTGGAATAAGATTAGTTATTATACAAAGCAATTACATCAGTATTGCACAGGATGCTTTTTCTTGCTTGAAAACTAATAAAGATTTCTTCAGATGTCTATAGTAACTTAAAGACAAAACTTCTGTGTCCACTCACCACCTAAACTCATCTGAACTACCATTTAGACTCCTAGTAAAATTCCAGTACACATTTAGGACTCAAATTGCCATTTTTGCTAGTTCTCTTTACCTTTTTACTAGTTTAGCTTAAGTTGCTTCAGAACTGCCCAGAAACACAAATAAATAAAATGTGAAATTTATCTAAACTTCCTCAATGTGAAGGACAGTTCACTATCCACTGTGCTGAATACTTGGTGGGTTCTATTGATTGCTGGATTAACAAAACTATGCAAACAAACTAGTGAAATATAATTTTAATATAATGCTTTATCTGAATTCATGAAACAGTGCAGTACATGTCGTTACAGAGTGTGTGCTATTTACATTTCCCATAATTCCATAATTCCATTGATTATATACATGCCTGTAAATTATTTATTTTTTCACACAAAAACGTGCTCACCCTTGTGCTCTGCAGATGGAACCTCAATCCTGTGGCTCTAGGTCTCCCACTGTAGACTCAACATCTCAGTCTTTCAGCCCATTAGGTATGGTGTGTTTTGTGCACAGCTCTCTGTCACTGGAGAAGGAAGACAGAAATAAAACAGAGCAAAAGGAATTATTAACTGGAACAGGAAAGAACGAGTCAGACAAAAACAACTTCACCCAGACCAGAATAACCAGTCCAGTGATCAAAGGAAAGTACCATTACATGTTATGCAAAGATGCAAAGTACTTTTAAACATGTTTTAAAGATATTCTACATACACACGCACACACACACACACACACACACACACGTGTGTGTGTGTGTGTGTGTGTGTATATATACACACATATATATATATATATGTATCGCTTGCATATAAACTTCACTACATAACCTGCCCAGAGCTACTCTTGGCTCTTGGAAGGCAAGTTCATTTGTAAAGCACTTTTCGCACACAGTAGCATAGACATAGAATAATATTAGACCTTATTACAAGTTTGAAGTATTTTAAATATTAAATCAAATCAAATCAAGTTTATTTATATAGCACCTTTTACAGCAGATGTCTCAAAGACCAGGGGTGCTGATCAGTGTTCCTCTAACCATTTGTCTTTACTACACACTGTCTATCATTACATTATGTGCCTTTGTGCTCTTGATTAAGAGACTCACTGTATACTGAGGGATTTCCTGGCTTTCCTGGTGCACGAACTGCAAGACTGTTGTCTGCAAGTGGAAAATTCTCTTCCTTGTTGAGATTCCTGACTGTGACAGATAACAAAAGAAAGTATTCTCTTCTATACTGAAGCAAAGGTCGCTTGCATAGATTAGCCACTTTCTCATAATAAAGCATGGTAATGTGAAGAGCAATGTATGCCCTGTGCTGTTAATTCAGTTAAACAATCAATTTCAAGCAAGATTGCTTACACTGGCCTATAATCTCATAATAACACATTTAGGCAAAAATAGCTTGTCGCTTCGTTCGTCATCAGGGTATTAAGCATAGTGTGTGCTCACCTGACAAAATAAATATACAGACTTCTGTGTATGCAACTAATCTGGTCATTTTTCTCTATTTTGAAGCTAGTGTGTTCAGTAATTACCTTAATTATCTGTACCAAAGAGATGTAACGTGTGCTTTCAGGGCTATTGGCGCAGAAATCGAAGTATCACTGAATCAGACACAGCTCAAAGACAGATAAAGGAAAGGAAAAAACAAATCTGTGTGTGTGTGTGTGTGTGTGCATGTGTCTGCACGTTTGAATAGAATAAAAGAATATGTTTGAAAATATATGTGTATGTCTGTAAATAACAGAAACACATTACTCTAGTTCACCTACCATTTTCCATCCATCATTTTTCGTTTCCTGTCTCTTTCTCTCTTTCTGACTCTCTTCTCTCTTTCTTGTTGTCTGATTGGTTTAAAGAGCATGGTGACCTGTGAAAGAAGTCAGTGAATCATCCAGCACCTCATTACAAGTATAAACTTAGTCATGACCACAGCCCTGTCCCTCCTACACAAACAATATCGTCTTCACATTGAATCCCAGAAATCATTTACAACACCACTAGCTTCTAGCTACTGACATGGAAATGTGAAGAAGATCTCTATCCCCTATAATGGTGTAGGCAATATCACATGGTTTCTCTTACTAGAGTTATGCTGAGGACATGCAACTCCTGATCTCTATCTCTCTCTCAGCCACTCACATTTCAACTCTCATCTGAGCCTGCTTGGTACACACCTCATCATGTTTGACGGTTATGATTAGTGTTTTCTAAAAAAACCTGGTTTCACCAGCAATGCAATCCTGAACATATCCTGGATTCTCCAGTGCAATATCAGGAGAGTTCAGTCATTTCCCAGCTCGTTCTACTACTCAGCTGTTCGTTCCGTCCCTTGTCATGTCGAGACCGGACTATGGAGACTGGATCCCGACTGGTTTTCCTGCATATTAAATCCTCGGAGATGATCCTAGCATTCTGCTGCACATCTTGTTCTCAAGCTTCCTGAGCTCTCCCACATCACCGCAGTGCTGTGTGCCTTCCACCATCTTAAAACCTCACCACATGTGTGTTCTACCGTCTGTGTGTTCATGTATCTGACTCCTGTCTCTGGAAAAGTTTTAAAATGATGTTTTCTGTAGACTCAAACCTATTTGGGCCAGCATATGGATATGTTTTCCAAAGAGAGAGCAAGTATGTATGTAAGCCTTTGAGTGGACAAGTGATTTTTTAATGATTTTATTTCCAGCTACTATAAGATACTCATGGAAAGTAGAAAAAAATAATTAAATTGAGGTTGCTCAAAATGTTTGTCATGATAATAAGGTCTGAGATAAAACACTTCATGTGGTCATTCCACTATTTTGTCCACATCCTGTTGTTCTATGTAGTGACATTTTAAAAGTTATTATAACGATAAACCAAAGCACGTAAATACTATACTACTGTAGTTTATACCTTTTATACCTTAGTTTATGCCCCCTTAATATCCTAAAAACTGTAAAGTTATTTGAGAAAAGGCTGAAGTAAATGCCATGACGTGCTGTTACACAAAATGAACTGGTGTACATGTTTCAATGATTTTTTGTTTTCACTTCAGTGTCAGGTTCATGAAACTTTGGACTAAGGGGTATATGGTACACACACATGTTTAACGAATATGGGATTACTCTTACTGAAAAGTATATAGAACACTTCCTTACATTTTGATTTCATGCTCCTTACACTCTTCACACACGTAGTGGAAACAGTACACGACAAGAAAGCAGACTCTGTAGACGCATGGATCCATAATTTTTTTTGATTATATTCTGAACCTGAGACTGTAATTACATAGAGTTCTCACATCAATACAGTGAGCATATACATTTGTTTCTATAAGTTTGCTGACAATACTTTTGTTTTCATTAGTATTTGTACAACAGTAAGCGTTTGTATTGTGCATACCACATTCAACGTTTGTGTTATGCTCACCACATTGAACATTTATATTATGCTCACCATACTCAACGTTTGTGTTATGCTCACCATACTCAGCGTTTGTGTTATGCTCACCATACTCAGCGTTTGTGTTATGCTCACCATACACAATGTTTGTGTTATGCTCACCATACACAATGTTTGTGTTATGCTCACCATACTCAGCGTTTGTGTTATGCTCACCATACT
>JAOYMR010000012.1:4406174-4418125 GCA_025802075.1 Tenebrosternarchus preto | reverse complement strand
CCCCCCCCCCCCCCCCCCCCCCCCCCCCCCCCCCCCCCCCCCCCCCCCCCCCCCCCCCCCCCCCCCCCCCCAGCAGGTGAGACCAAGCAACAGCCGTGAGCCCAGACCACATCTCCGATTCAACACGCATGTTATCTGATGAATATCACTCACTTCTTTCAAGAGCGCATATAGAATACTTTGTTTTAGGTTTAATGCTGCGAGCATACCTTCATTCCTGAGGCACGCACATTTCTCCATCAGCAGAGGATTTGGTAGGATAAATGTCCCTGTGACTGGTTGGCCAGGGGGTGTCTGGGTGGGGTTTGTTATCCAGAGTAATCCGTGGTAGTGATGTTGAGCACGGGAATTAGATGAGATGATGTTGCATGTGAGATCTTTGACTAAAAACAAGTAAACAAAAAAGACAGATCTTGAAGAAAATGTGGCAGAGGTGTATCATGCCGTACCCTTAATTAATTTTGCCAGTTAAATCCATTTCCTTCAAACTCGATGAAGGCATGTTAGGTTAGCCCCTCGAATTCCAGGATTACTATTTAGCTGTTAGCTTTAAACCATGTTTTGGGTCTTTCCATAATCACATACTACATACTATCAAAGGCAGACGACTGCGAACACGATCCTTGGGTCCTCGGCACGTAAGATTTTGCAGACTTGGCGGGAGCTGAGTTTCGTATTTGGGAAAGGCCTTTGAACGGGCTGTGACAGGCAGGTGCGCGTTGTCCCGGAGACGCATTGCTGCAGGGCTTTGGAGCTCTGTTGGCGTCTGTGTGTGCTCACGATGGCCACCCCGAAGGACAGGAAAGCAGTGTTCAGAAATGGCCCTCTGATGAAAGAGATGAGGGGAACCTGACGAGAACTGCCATGCAGCCGCAGGATGGTGAAGGCACTTGTGAAACGCGCACACACACACAAACACACGGTTGGCTGGCTGAGATGATGAACTGTTTGTGGTATGTGCGGGTTAGATTTTCTCAAATGTTTCATGATCACTCAGCAAGAACACTCTCTCCCCTTCTCTTTCTCTCCTCCTTTTCTCTCACTCTCCCCTTCTTTCTCTCCTCCTTTTCTCTCACTCTCCCCTTCTCTTTCTCTCCTCCTTTTCTCTCACTCTCCCCTTCTCTTTCTCTCCTCCTTTTCTCTCACTCTCCCACTTTTTCTCTCTCTCCCTTTTTTCTTTTCTTTCTCCCTCTTTCCATCGCCTTCTCCCCCCCCCCCCCTCCCCCCCTTCTCTCTGTTGCTGACAGCCGTGGTATGTTAATTCAGTCAGGACCAGTGGTTACTGTTGCAAAGTGTGTGTGTGTGTGTGTGTGTGTGTGTGTGAGAGAGAGAGAGAGAGAGAGAGAGAGAGAGAGAGAGAGAGAGAGAGAGAGAGAGAGAAATACATTGTGTTCAGAGAGTAAGGCAGCATAAAACATATGGTACTGACTGTGGCTGTAAACATTTTAGTGTCATGAAAGTTTTAACAAATCTGTAGTTTTTTGTTGTTCGTTTTTAGTTTTTATTTATTGGTTTGTTTGTTTTCTGCTTGTATGTTGTGTTTCTTCTCTTGTGGCCATGACCTGAAATGGGAATGTTACCGATATCTGTAAAGATGACCACTGAGTAGAACAGCTTTGTCACCTGGAAACAGGTGAGAAGGGATTATCATCAAATCCAATGTGATGTGTGTTACTTATATGCACAATATCTGTTCGATAGAAATCTTACCTCTCTAGCTATAATAATAATGAACCTCTCCAGCTGTAACACATGGCATAGTAAATAAATTAGTTAGTTAAAATTACTTACTAGTCCAACATTACCCAAAAATATTATACATATATATTGTTAAATTAGTTAAATGTCACATCATCTGAAATTGGCAAGTACTTGAAAGGAAATTCTATTTTGAATTTGGGGTTTCTGTACCCTGTGTACATAAGGCAGTGATAATGTATCTCTGTTTAGATTACACTGGTTAACAAAGATTAAAAACACAGGTTTAAAAACTTGCGCAGCTATGTTTAGATGTTCAATCCCACTATCTTTTCAGATTTGCCCAGTACACAAAGTGAAGTTTCCTATTATACTTGCATTGTGAATATTGTGAAAAAGTCCTGAGGTAAATGGACCCTCTCTGTTGGGGGTCAGCCTATGGCTAGACTCTGAATAGAATATCATACATTTTAGAAGTAAGTCTGTACATATTTCAAGTGTAATAACAGCCTTATGTATGAATAAGTAATATATACTTGTAAAATGTAATTGCTTTGTCACACCTGATACACAGCTTCGAGTTCAGCATTTGTGAGACAAACAAAGTTTAGAATTTTGTTGCCCAGAGTTATGAAATTAGATCTGATTAACCAACTCACACTTTTACTGGACAGTTATTTACCTTTACTTCTACATTCTACAGTAATCGTTTAAATGTCTACTTTTACTTCTACATGAGGAATTTTTATTTTATGTTATCAGTGCTTTTACTTGGGACATTTTTTAGCTTATTCTGCTCACCTCTGACCATACGTACACAGACACACACCCACACATACCCTCACACACAGACACACACACCCACACATACCCTCACACACAGACACACACCCACACATACCCTCACACATAGACACACACACCTACACATACCCTCACACATAGACACACACCCACACATAGACACACACCCACACATACCCTCACACATAGATACACATCCACACATAGACACACACCCACACATACCCTCACACATAGACACACACAGCAATTTCCAAACAGTGACCAGAGAGAGAAATTGCACCAGATAACATCATAATTTTGAAATATGGACGAAGCACGACTGTAGCTATCTATAAAATGTCTCAACCTTACCACCCACCCACACACACACACACACACACACACACACATAAGGACAGATGGAAACACTTTTCCTGCTGCTCCGTCCTGAAAATTCCAGCACAGATTCCATCCTGAAAATTCCCAGCACAGTCCCCATTCAGGCACAGGACACTTCAGGCTTCCTGCATGAGCTGTACTGTAGAGGCCCAGCAGGACTATTTTAGCAGGACTCCTGCACAACCAAACTACAATGACGCGATCCGCTACCGGAACACGGGCCAAAGCGTCCGATCGATCTGCTTGCCTTTTCAGTCAATGTAATCCGTTCGGCTCGGTCTCGGTCGTTTCCAGTGCTGCACGCTCTCATTCTCTCCTTTCCACATGTGCTTTTGCCTCTGTCTTGCCGGAGGTCATCGTGACGGGGTCTGACTGAGATTTGACGTACAAGCTGCACTTTAGCGGCGCGATATTTGTAGAGTTCAGCCTCATTTTTTGTGGATGTCTGTGGTTTTTGTGATCACTGTGCATTAGTTGTTGAACTCACACACACGGAGATACAAAGTAACGAACCACCACCTGCTAGCAGTCTTCAGATCTTTGGGGAAATTATTCTGGTGTTACACATCAGTTTGGCAGCCCCCCCCCCAAACACACACACACACACACACACACACACACACCGATTGCTCTGTTGTTATTACTGCTGTACACCAGTCAGTAAAGAAACATTTATCCTGTGGTTGCCGAGTCAACATCCTGAGTGTCTCTATTTCATCCCTGTCCTCCCTCATCCAATTCTAATGTTGCACGCGGAGGGCTTTCCCGAGAGACAGACGGCTGACCCGTTTCAGAGAGGAGAAAGAGAAGCGGAGAGGGAGATTTGTCATAGACTCATACACACTCAAAACACATGTTGGTGATTATATGTAAATTCCTTCTCGTCCGCTTTTGTATTCGGAAAGACTGGAAAATGACCAGTGAGCACTTAATTTGTTGAATCTCATGAACACGAACACACACACACAAAATACAAACGCTTTAATCACCCACTATGGTGCACTCCCGCCCCCTCCACACACGCATGCTCTTTAATTAAGATCGATTTCTCTGTCTGCCTCAGTAAATGAATGATCTTTTCTTTGGCTCTTAAGCGAGCTTCATTAAAATCGTCTTATGGTGAGTGCCGTCCCTCCAGCAGTCTCGTTCTCTGCCTCTCGTTTTCAATCTCCCACTCTGGGAAAAAAATTTCCAAAGACACACCACACAAAGTGTTGGAAACGGGCTACTGACACAAATTTCACTGTCAAAAGATTATAATCTGTGTTAAAGTAGCTCTGGAAATTTAGGTCATGCGCTCTACATTCTTCTATTTTTACTGATTACGAACATAATACATGGGAGAGACAGTAACAATTTTATAGCACGGGGGACTTGAGGTAATCTTACAGACTCTCGTTGATGTCTGAAGAAAAGACATGAAAAAGGCTCTTCTGCCATCTAGTGGCTATTTTGTGACTCGCAAAGATTTGCGTGAAGGAGTCATGTGCACCAGCAATTCTAACACTCCAACATAAGTGAAACAGAGAGACTTGGGTTTAGACGTGAATTTATTGCAAAACGTGCTTTGAGATTGGAATGTGGTTCAACATTAATAATAATAATAATACACAAAACCTTTGCAGCAGCTTCTATAATCCTTGCAGCAGCATCTAACCAAAATATTAGTCTATTTCTTTTAAATTAAGAATAAAAAAGAAATACAGAACACATTATACTACACAAATATACATAAGCAAAAATCAGTTAATAACACTGTTATAACAGATTTTTTTAATTCAAATGAAAACTTCTAACTGGTCCAGCATGGATTCCATAATCCTGTAAACCATGTCTTAATACACCGTAGGAATATGGAGATCCATAAAAAACAATAAATTCCTACTGCATGAACATGAGTAAAGTGTCTAAGTGCCTCAAGTCATCCTCAAAACTTTTAATAACGGCACAAAAACGTCTGCAAACGACACGGAAACATTGTAGCCTTGAAAATCTCCCTATGTGGAAATCAGTCTGATTGTCCTCAGGACTGCATTAAGCAATCAAGTTTTGATTTGCTTGCTAAAAAAGGCAAGAGATGTGTGTGTGAGAGAAAAAAATGTGTGCGAGTGTGTGTGTGTGTGTGTGTGTGTGTGAGAGAGGACAGAAACTGTGCTAAAAGTCCTGTTGAAATCCTTTTCACCTAAAGCCTATTCCTTGGCAGTAACTGTCAATTTCAGATGTGCCGTTGTATTCGGTCTCTCTACAGAACACCCTGATGGCAGGCCTGATGGTAGCTGGTGGCATTAACTATACTGAACATGTCCCTTCTCACGAAGGACAGGAAATTACCCAGAGGGCACAGCGGCTGGGCGGAGTGGCGGTCATGATGGCGACAGAAGGCGGTGTCGAAGGTCAGATCTTCTCCGTTGTAGAGCACACGCACAAACGCGTCCTCTGTGCCACCCCGTGACCCCCTCTCCTGCCCCACTCTCCTGCCCCTCCCCGTCTCGCCCACTTGTGGGCTCTTCCACAGCTCGAACACCAGGCGGGCGGCGAAGCGTGGAAACCCCGCCCCCTCTAGTCCCAGCGCGCTCAGCACGGGCTGGAGGGTGACGTCGTGGGCGGAGGCCAGAGCAAAGGCGGGCTCGGCTCCGCCCCGCCTCCCTCGGGCGGCGCGCTCCATACGCTGCGCCGTGCGGTTCAGGTACGGATGGGCAGCCAGCGTGGCGTAGCGGCGGTAGAGCCCCGCCTCCAGCCGCAGCCGCTCGTCCAGGTGCTGCTGCCGGCGGAGGGCGGCGAAGTGGTCCCGCGTCAGGCACGCCCCCTCGCCAGCCGGGGGCGGGGCCTGGGCCCGCACACAGGGGAAAGGCAGGCCGTGGCACACGTGGCAAAGCAGCGCGTCCACGGGGTTGGCCGCCCTCATCGCCCGCGTGGACACGCCCATCGCCGTCGCCATGGCGGCGTAGGCGCGCTCGAGCTCGACGTCCGACGCCCGTTGCCGGTACTGCCGCTTCTGCTCCCGGTCCAGGTGGCGGTTGCGAGCGGGACAGTCACACGCGGCGCCGCAGAACAGCGTGCTCCACTGCTGACGCACGACCAGCCGCGGCCAGGCGAAGCCCGGCAGGAAGCCGTAGAGGAGCGCCAGGCCGCTCTGCAGAGTGCGGCTCTTGCCCGTCGTCTCCACCCACACGTGGCGCGCCGACCAATCGGCCGGCAGCAGCTTGTGCCGCTTGATGTAGACCTGCCGCAGGACCTCGCCGTTCTTCAAGTGCTGGACCACGCCTACGGAGGGGGGGGGTTGAGAGAGAGAGAGAGAGAGAGAGAGAGAGAGAGAGAGAGACCCAACACATCTGTATGTCACATTTGATTGCACTCTAATGGCAGAGATGCAAAAGAGGCTCGGAAAAAATTTTTATCTGTCCCTTTCATCAAACGGTTGTACAGATTTTGGGTTGGTTCCTTGCTGCGGCGGGAGCGAGAGGTGCGCGGGGAAGCCCGTCTGGCCGGGCGTCTGCGTTACCTGTCTGGGTGAGCTCGCCCATTTCACAGGCCCGGTGGTTGGGGACGCGTGACAGAGAGGCCAGCGAAGAGTCCCAGTGACCCTGCGCCCCCAGGGCCATGTGACGGATGAAGGAGGCAAGGAGAGGGTGAGAGGGCGCCCTGTACGGAGGTGGGGGGGGGGAGTAATTGGATGAGAGAGAACATACATCAATAACAGACCTGAAGCAATATGCAATACACCATTGACACCACTAGGGGGCTACAACATAACATAAATGATGTAGAAGACCTTGATCAAAAATCTACTAAATGTAATCCCGGGTGTGTGGGCGTATATTTGTTTAAAACCAGCATGTAGGACAGAGGCTGAGAGAGAGAGAGAGAGAGAGAGAGAGAGAGAAACAGACAGACAGACAGACAGAGAGAGGAGATTCAGGGATTCGGGCCTTTTTAATATGAGGAAGCTGGTAAGGATTATAATATAATACTTTAAATCTGGAGCAGCAGGGGAATATTACAGCACGCCCATGGATTAATAACTCTCTGTACTCTGGCTGGCTGCTTTAAGTAGAACGAGAGCCCTGCCTCGATTGGCCAGGACTCTGCTGAAACCATGGAAACGAACAATTATATTCAGGTCTATGAGAGAAAGTGACTGCACAGCGGAGAAGGGAGTAGTGACAATCCCACCAACCCACGAGAGAGAAAGATAATCAGATTACAGTTCACAAACTCTCACTCTTTATTTCTCTCTCTCTCATTCACACAAAACCAACCACACACACACAAGCACGCACGCACACACACACACACACAAGCACGCACACACACACACACACGCACCATTCTGCCAGTCGTCCGTTTTACATTCCTAAACATCTTTTGAAAAAGGGTCTCTTGCGGGGTTTCGAGCGCAGCTACAGTGGGCTTCTGCTGCTTCATGGCGAACGTTTCTGTAGGGCTTCTGCAGAGTTTACACCTAAATCACCTCCCTAACCGTCTGATCAGATAAAGCGTGCAGGCGTGCATCAGGCTGAGGGCATGTGTGAGTAAATATTTGTTAAATCAGAGATAAAACTTGCAGTTTTGGTTCAACACTGAAGGTTTTTGAACTGAACTGAAAGAGAAAGAGATGAAGTGAGGGAGAGAGAGAGAGATGGAGAGGTGAACATTTACATTTCTAGTTCAGGCTTTTTTCTCCTGCCTCAGGGTTTTGTTTCCAACGCCCAAAAGGTCTTCGCATAGCATTTCGTTTTCCCTGTGGGCTCTGATTTGGGGCTTTAGAGGGCATGACTCCAGTGCACAGACTGTAGGAGATATGCCTTCACACTCTCATAGGAACGTACTTCCTTAAAGATGCCAACGCCATGAGCTCAGCGCCCCCTGGCTCAGAATGGCTGTGTGTGTGTGTGTGTGTGTGTGTGTGTGCAGGTGCATGTGTGCACCCACAAGTGTGTGAGTGTGTGCATGCGTACGCAGGTGAGTCTGTGTGTGTAGCTGCATGTGTGTGTGCGTGTGTGGCTGCCCGCCAGTCTATATTAGCATAAGAGAAGGCTTAACCCACTAGCTACTTCAAAAAAGACAGAGCACTCACAAAAGAGATTGAGATAACTGAGTGCTGAGGGATTTCCCCTCTCACACACCCACATCCACCCACCACACACACACCTAACACACACTATGCCATTTCAAAACCAGATCAAAGAGAATTATTTATGCTCTCCTAAAGCTCTTTACCACACACGCACCGGCCTGCTGACACACACACACACACCCCTCTGCATCTGATCTCAATTTGGCCCATCTTCACCCTCTCACTGGTGTGTGCTGATCTGTTGGTATTCTTCTGTACTGTACTCACTAGGGCTCTTACAGCTCCCCTCTCTCTCCCATGTCTCTTTTTCTCAGGCTCTTCTTGCATGAATGATAACCATGAGAAAAGCTGAATCAGTTTAAGGGAAAGGAAAGAGACAGACAGACAGACAGACAGACAGAGAGAGAGAGACAGAGAGAGTGTGTGTGTTTCTGATAAGCGAACCGTGACAGCACTGAGTCACTGTCGTTATGTAAAGTTCAGCATTGTGTGATGCATCGCACGGTGCAATTCTTGAAGGTTTGAATGTACAGTACAAAATCATACACACCTTCATCAAACCTCACATCACATTCCTACCATATTAGATTAGAAACTTTACTGTTTGTGTGACTGTTATAAAGCTTCAGTTATGACAGTTTAGAGAGATATGTAAAATGAAAGCCTTACCCTCTGTTCCATGCCCAATACTGTGTGTGTGTGCACGTGAGCAAGTGTGTGTGTGTGTGTGAGAGAAAGAGGGAGATAATATGCTCATCAGTAATGGAGTGCAACAGAGCAGTAAAATTGTATTTCAGTAGATTGTCATGGATAGGACAGGATAGAGGGAGCGAGAGAGAGAGAGAGAGAGAGAGAGATTCAGTCAGGAAGAGAGACAGGGCACTAGTTGTACTGTAACTAGCAGAGAGATGCTGCTGATCTCCCACACTCTGTTCACCGTCTCTGTTCTCCTGTTCCTGACACACTGTACTAGAGGCGTGTTTTACAGGGAATCTGCATTTCTCAGGGGTGCCCAGAACATCACTAGATCGTAGCTTGTTCCACAGTAGTTAAGATCTTTAAACCCCAGAAGTAGAGGACAGATGTCAGGATAAAAGCTGATACTGGGTTTAAAATGAATGAAGAAAAACCTAAAGTAGCCTGAAGCCTTACGTTACACCAATGTTACAATGTAACGATACACCAATGTTACTGTGAGGCAATTTTATTGTTTGTATACGTTTAAACAATGTGCAAGACCTAGGCTCTTACAGCTGGCTCTTATGTGATTCTGCATGAAGATTGTGTCACACTGTATGTAAAAGGGAGAAGGAGAAAGTGTTTGTTCTTTGGTTGAAGAGGTTATGTATATCTATAGATACACACGTGACCTACTTCTGTTGGATTCACAAATCATGATCACCCAGATAGTGGGAGGAAACCCCTCCTAGTGTCACCAACTGTTTGCCTAATCAAAAAAATCAGTAACCACCCCGCCTGCGAGTGTATAAGGAGATGAGAGGACAAAGCTCTCCTCAGATTTGTGCATTAGGCAGAATCTCACGCTTTTCATTGAATAAACTTTTTTACTATCATCATTCAATCTCACCTGAGACCCGAGTCTGTTTCACAGAAATTCCACCACAGTTACAGCATAACGGCAACGTTAAATATACTCAGTAAACTGTACTCTGCAGTGCACAGATCCTCTGTTATACAGTGGAAAAATGTGTTGGGCCGACTCAAATTGTTGAATTATGCAAATCCAAAGTGTCTGGGCATACCACGTCCTTAATGCAAACACCCCCCCCCCCCCAACTGATCATAGTTGTTTTTATTTTTCAACCTCTTTTAGTGAAGACTGTGGTCAGGAGGACCTCACCATCAAGCTGTTTTTGGCTGTTACCCAAACAGACCTGTTTGGTGACAGGGTACAGTCTATAGCAGGCCTCTTGGTCTGGGGGATGGAGTAGAGGGGGTAACGGTCCCCATGACGAATCATCACTTGCACTGACAGCAACTTGTAGTCAGCCAGGCTGTGCCCTACAACACACACAAACACACGTGTTAAACACAATGTGTGCATGCACCTGTATCTGGGAGTGCACGCACGTGGGTCTGCAGCTGTGTGCATATGTATATATCTGTGTCTGCGTGTCTCACCTTCCCAGGTGTGCTCTGTTTGGTTGGGGAGGTTGCAGTAAAGGTAGGCTTCACGGATGGGGTCGGGCTCAGGGGGCTCGGTGTGGATCACTGGGTTCAGCCTCTTCCTGCTTTTACCATGTGAATCACCAGCCACAGGGTTGTTGGGCGCGAGTTGCACTGAGGGGAGAGGAGTTCTATTTTTTTTTATTTATTTTTACAGAACACACACACACACACACACACACACACACACACACACACACATACCCAAACATTCTAGCAGCTGGCTAAGTGCTAAGGTTTCTACATACTAGGGAAACATTACAGCTTGGCGTTAAGAAGATTGCACTGAGCCTTCTGTTTTCTTGTGATGCCGTGATACACTTTATGCTTCCACCCCCTCTTTCTCACTTTCTGACAGAGATGCAGTACTTAACAACCAACTTCTTCTGTGTGGATTTATTTCCAGAATCTTCTATCCTGAATGAGAGCAGAATTTTGCTCGTTTTGCTCATTCCACATTATAGAATATTGTGGCTCAGACGTGTTCTCAGTCTCACACACACACAAACACACACACACACACTTTTTCCAGTCTCTCTCATGGTCTCATAAAGTAAACACTGTGTGGCAGCAGTTTGGAATTGCCATGGCGATGTGGGCCTGTGAGGTGGGAGGGCCGAGAAGGGGTGCTGGTTGGGAATGGTGGATCTCCATGGTAACAAGGGTGGGGGGGGTGCACTGAACAAACCAATGAACAAGCTGCAGTCAGCAGCAGAGTCTCTTGCCCCGTGCTAAACTTCCAGCAGCATGAGATGACGAGACAGAAGGGCATCTAAGCCGCTTTCTGCTGGGTTCGTTCCTGTTCCTCAAAACCTCCCAAAGTGGGGCTCGCTGGGATCGGATCGGACCCCCCCCCCCCCGGTTTCCTCCAGGCCCGCTCGAACTCGGAATGATCTTCATGGACTTGCACAGAGTTGTCGCCATTCGATCAGACGCCTTAAAGACTAAGACGGAGCACTCTACAGACAGCTGCTGTGGACTTCTGTACTGTATTGATTGTCCTTGACCATCCTTGTATGATTATTGATTTTTTTTTTAAGCTTCTGTTTCATTTCAGATTTTGGAACTGCAGTTGAAAATAAAATAAAACAAAAGATCAAATTCATGGTCATGGCTCTTGCTAGAACAGGCAACAGACGTCTGAGCCGATAGAATAAACTGTCCTGCTGTCTCTCCGTATCTTCAATGAGCTTCAAATCACTAGACTTGAAATGTGTCACTCTGAACCTCATAATTCAACAATCACACAATTGCTTCCCACCAATGCAATTCAGTGGTGGTAAATTCAACTTCATGAATCAGATTAAAGTGTCTCAGTCATTAATAATAAAAAAAAAAAAAAAACAACAAAGCAAAACAAAACCACACAGGTAAACTGCACAGGTAAATGGAGTCTCATATGGTTGTTAAACCAAACAAATATTAATTATCTTCAGGTCAGTCTGAACTCACCCACAACGAGGAGAACAAGAGACAGATGCATTCGAAAATAATCCGACATTCTGGACTGTGTGTGGGTGCAAGTGTGTATACGTGTGCGTCCACTTCATACTAAAGTCTATTCAGAATCAACACCCCCCCCCCCCTTTTTTTTTTTTGGTTGTTCCCACCTGGATACATAGACCAACCAATCCCATGTCAGCGATGTGAGAACTGAGCCAATAGCAGGTCACCTCGGTGCAGAGGCTGATCAGACAAAGAGCTCTTTGTAGCCTTGCTATACAGGGGTATACAGAGAGAGAGAGAGAGAGAGAGAGAGAGAGAGAGAGAGAGAGAGAGAGAGAGAGAGAGAGAGAGAGAGAGA
>JAOYMR010000012.1:4265524-4308771 GCA_025802075.1 Tenebrosternarchus preto | reverse complement strand
GTTTTTCATTATTAAAAGTTAGGATTCAGTTATAATTTCCTGATAAATAACAGAGACAAGCAGGTGAGGGGGGGGGGGGGTTGACTTGATTTTTTTCAACCCACTTTTCTTCCCTGATCTTTACCAAGGTGACAGTGATTTCTCAAGGCAGTGGAGCTCTAGTACAGGTGTTGGGTATATACTATTTTAAGCACTAGGAAACACTCCTGCTCGCCAAAACTATTGGACTGTGCTCTCCATAACTATTGGACAGTGATGGTTTTTGCTTGTTTTGGCTCTGCAGTCCAGAATACTACATCTGAAATTAAAACAATGACCTAAAATGGGAGGGAGTGTGTGCATTTATAAAAAGGGTTTCTTTATGTTTCATGACATATACATTTTTTAAAATATATCTTCATGTACAGTCATATATTCCATTGAGCTGCTCTGAACAGAGCAAAGACCTTGACAGAAAACAAGATGTCACCTGTAGACACACACACACACACACACACACACACAAACACATATAAATGCTCTGTCCTTTATTCGGGTCGCCTGCCAAATGTTTCAGCCAGACCTGAGCTGACTAAACAACAGTGCTCAACGAATCTTATTTGTAATAGGATGTCACTGTTGTAACAAATCAGTGCAATTCCTTCCCTCTCAGCTGTGAGTGGAAAATGACTGACATTATTGAAAAGTGGAAGCGTTTAGGAACCACAGCAACTCGGCCATGAAGCTGCAGGATTACGTACAGTTACAGAACGGAGTCGTCATGCGCTGGTGCCAGAGCTCATGGTGCCAACACTCTGCTGACTCAATAACTGCAGAGTTTCAAAGTTTCAAACCTCCTCTGGCATAAACATCAGAACAAAAGTGTGTGGAGGGAGCTCCCATGGGCAAGCAGGTGCACATAAACCTTACATCACCAAACACAATGCCGAGCATTAGAAGGAGTGGTGTAAAAGCACGCCGCCACTGGACTCTGGAGCAGCCGAAACAAGTTCATGTTCCCCAGCTGTCCGGTGGGCGAGTCTGGGTTTGGTGAATGGTAAGAGAACAGCCTGGGGTTGTTTTTCAGGTGATAGAGGCTCCTTAGTTCCGGTGAATTCATGCTTTTAATAAGATATTTTCGTATGCTTCCAACATTGTGGGATACAGTTTGGAGAAGGCTCTTGTCCAACATTAGTATCTGACCTCATAAATGGTCTTCTGGATGAATGAGCAAATTCCTACAGGCACAATCCAAAATCTTATAGAAAACCTTCCCAGAAAAGTAGAAACTGTTATAGCAGTAAAGGGGGATTAACTCTATATTAATGCCTATGGGTTTGAAATAGGATGTGATAAAAGCTCCTGTAGGTGTAGTGTGTAGGTCTCCCAACCAAAACATACATCTATCTAGAGTCAGATACTATTCTCTCTCTCTCTCTTTCCTATATGTGTGTCTATGTGTGTGAGATGCATGTGTGGGAGAGACTCTAGCAAGATATGAGCAACACACTCCAAAACAATAACGAAAAGACCCCCCTCCCCACACACACACACACACACACAGCAGCTGACTACTGCTGCAGAATTACACAATACTCCCATCACCTCTGAGCGGGTTGGGTTATGCCCAGGCTCATGAACTCCTGCTCAACAAACAGTTTTGGAGACTGAGAACATGGAGAGGCTGTGTGGTTAAATAAAGGGGTGTTTCCGACACTTCTTGTATTGGTCCTGCTGGTGCAACTCTCAATGATGTCATACAGATTGACCTCAGAAATTCAGGCCCTGTCACTTACTGCATCCATGCACATCATCGTTACATCATGGTTAGCAAAGGTGTCAAAAAGACAATCTCTTCGGTTGTGCTCGCTCTGTCTTCCTGAACATGTACAACAAAATAGTAACAAATAAAACCTAGAACCTTTGCAGCCACTTGGATATTTGAACGGAGCAGGAAAAGAGAAAAAGACCTTGGTTTTAAGAGCCTTTTATTAAATCAGGCATTTAGAAGGAAATTTAGAAGATTAAAAATTTGAGTTTCAAAAACAAATGTCACTACATAAAAAAGAAAAGGTGGTCAGCATCTCTGAAGGATACTTTCATTTCAGTTTTAATTCTTAGCCAGTTTTTTCGTTAGATGTTGTTCATGATTTTGTAAAAAGGAGAATCGCCCCTTGCTCTGGATTTCTTCAAGGCTTTCAACAAGCTCAGATCATTTTGACCTGTCCTTTACCGTCTGGTTTCACATTTTGTTAACACGGTTCACGTCTGGCTCATATCTGGATACACCGGCTGGATTCTGTTTACACTTCGGACTGAAATGCTACCTCCGTGTTCCAGAGATAAGATGTGATTTTATTCTCCCATGTAAAAAGCACACCCAGTGTCAGTGTCATTTCCATTATACATCGTACTGTAAACATGGCTTCTCGGTCAACACGAGTATTATACACTGTCAAATATTGAAAGAATCCATCTAAAGCAGGGCTACAAATTGTCTGCTTCAGTGGAAGAGAAGGATGTGTCTTGCAGCTGATTTCTTTTTTGCAGTGGTCCACCACACCATCATTTGATTGGACACAAGATTGGAAGTGTTTCCATTTACATTTATCATATGCGGATGCCGAAAACACGTTCTGCTTTCATTTTGTATTAAATAGGGTCAAAAGCAATCGTAAACCAATCACAACGCTTCCTGGGAGTGGCTAAGAACATGTAGCCAAATGAACTGATCCAATCACCAAAAAGGTATGTTAATGACCTCCAGTGTGTCTGGGGAGAGCACCTTCATGCCACTGCCTCTATGATTGTGATAATCTATAGTACAGAGTGTACACTCACCATTTCACATCACATCTCTCTTTCAACTTTCTACAATCAATTCTACACGTACCTAAAAACCTGGTACAAAGGCTGCTTCCCAGATATGGAAAAAAAAAAACATCAGCCTTCACTGTTTTTATCGTCAGACCCAACTGGGGTTACACTTCTGGAAAAGAGCAGTGGGTCAAACCGGCAGCTGAAGCAAAAGTGATAAAGTTAAAAGAAAAAGAAACTTCTAGTACGTTCAAGCAATCAAGCAATTCCCTTCTGTCCAACCAAAATCCAGCACAGTCCAGTTTTTGCCGGCTGCTATTTGCCGATCTTAAAGCCTGTAAATTAGTCATGCCAAGCAAAAGGTCACTGTAGAAATACTGGAATAGTGCACCTGTTGAGAAAATAAGGGGTTAGAAAATAATGGTTTACCCAACCTTTAATGGTCATCATTCACCTGTGACATTCTGAAAGAGAGAGAGAGAGAGAGAGGGAAAGAAATAGAGAGATAGTCATATCCTCTTCTGTGTTCCATTCTGAGTGACCTATGAACAAACTACATCTCTGGTGGTAGAAAAGGGCAAAGAAAGGCCAATCAAGTTTAACAGAACAGGGAAAAATGAATATAATTAAAAGCGATATCAAACACGTTTTGAGATGCTTAAAAATTGCTGAGCACCTCTACGTGCAGAGTGTGAAATTACTAAGTGAACTGGGACACAAAGTGTGAAAAGGCAGAATGTATCAGAGTGTACAAGGTGTTCCAGAGGATTCTGGAAGTCCAGAGGCTTGTGCCATTTAGCTATGAGATGATTCCCTACTCTTCTTTAGGGATTGTCAGTGCAAAGCGATTAAATAATGAAGGTCTGATCTGTGGTGAAAGAACATGTAGGCGAACAGAACTTAGGCGAACGAGCAGGGAATTAAGATATTTACAAAACAATAAAGATCTTAAAATCAATACTGAAGGACAAAGCTAACCACTGCAGCAGTTTGACATTCATTCAAAGGTGATTCCTCATTTAAGGGTATGTCAGGAACATCAGCACTTAGAAACCTAGTGTTCATTTGTTATAGAACTCTCAGGGGGAGGGCAGAGAAGAGAGAGAATTCAGTCAAGTTTTCCTGGGTTCTAGTTCTAGACCATAAAGATCTTACAGAAGTGACAATATACCAGATTTTGCTGATTGGGGCTCTTTAACTTCACCGTCCAGATCACTGATGGGCATGTAGATTTTTAGGGCTTTTAGAGATTAAGGGTCTAAATATACCAGTTCATCTTTCCATATTTTATTTCTCTGCCTTAACTTCATGTAACTGCCGAAAATTATGATTCACAAGTTAATTACGATCCAGTAAAACCAGAGAACTTCCAGACCTGTGAGCATTAGGTGGGGAGCCCAGATATAGCAGTTTATGGTTTGCACGTTGATCCACGGGAGTGTTGTATTCATTAACATGAATCGCGTTGATGTCCGATAGGCACAATAGCTTCACGTTAGCATTGCTGTTAGTTGCGGTTTTCCCCATCATTGCCTCTTTTATAAAATGAAAGCAGCTAACGGAAGCATTTATAGATTCATTTAAAAACAGCATAGAGTTGAGCACAAGTCTGTGAATGATGCTCAGTAAGGACCCAGTGCTACATAATATCAAAATGTGCTTAAATATAATCTAAACAATACTAAGAGACAGCCAGGGCTAACACAGTTCTGCAGTAGGTCAAATAAACTATTTTGTGGTCAGCTGTACCAAAGAAAGAACTGAGATTTATCTATTTGGGTCTAAGGTTACCAAAGTCTATTAAAACCCTGTCAAGTGCTTCTTCGGTGCAGTGCTAAATGCATGTACGCTGCCTTATATTTTATGAATTATAAGAAATGCTAAGAAATCAAAGGTTAGTGATGCCATGTAGCATCCCTAACACCTGTAAATTCACACTGGGGACACCGAGGACGCTGGGCACCTGTCTCAACCACTTTCTGAAATGGTTGATTTTGTCCCCGCCAGTTTTTGGAAGTGTTCAAGCCGCGCCTCCAATATAACGTGTCCAATGGCTGTGGTCAGGCCACGCCTCCGATATAACATGTGACCAATGGCTGTGGTCGGGCCACACCTCCAATATAACGTATCCAATAGCTGTGGACAGGCCATGCTTCCAATATAACATGTGACCAAAGGCTGTCACTGCATGTGAACTCCCTGAACAGCTGCTCTAGTCATGTGACTTTTCCATCAAAATAAAAGTTCCAGTAGAACAATTTTTTCATAAAAATAAATACTTAACAGCTGTACTGATAGTACTACTATTATCAGTACTATTTTAAACTATAGTGCTCATACTTCTTGCATTGTTCAAAACTGATGTGCTTGACAAACTTTGCCATAAAACAGTTTTCAGGGCCAATGTTGACGTCTTTTAGGTGAAGGCACATATTTTGTTAAACGGGACACAACTTTGAGGAGCTGCTGAAGTGGATGGAACCCCCAGACTGAATCAGCTAGAACATCTACGTTGTGACTGAAGATGTTCAGAAGTTCAAGAGATAAAGATGTTAATGAAGTTGGTACATGAAAGAGTGAGAAGTGAGATTTCTAGAGTGAGATTTCTAGAGTGAGATCTTCTAGAATGTCTCATGATCAACTCCTGCAGACGTGAACATATTACATTTGAAACGACTAAATTCACATTATTTTTTCAACTTTATTCAAATAAGTTGCGAGGGGAGCTGTAATCAATCTATGTAGTGGAAGAAAGTAATTTGCGGTTGTTTTTTTGTGATTGTCAATCAGGCTTAGGAACTAAAGCTTCCTTGGCAAGCTTACTTTGATTATTGAGGTTTTTTTCACATTTACAATGTACAGATGTAACAGTGCTTGGCGCACTCTAACAGAGTAATAGAGATTTGTGCACCTCTACGGCTTTGCATTGTACTGCTGTCGCTTTCCAGTTTTTAAAATGATAACTAGTCTACCTTTGTACTGTAGGGTGATTGCTGGTTGTCTTTGAAGCACTAATGTATTAACACATTTAATGGGCCTATAAATTGTATTTTTAATTAGGGTTATTAGAAAAGGGGTCCGAACAGAATAGAATATCGACACTGAATAATCCAGAACATAGGCAGGCAAATTGTGTCTGAAAATGCCAAAATAAAAAGCTTTAATTCTTAAAATGGAGCACAGCTGAAGTGAATGAAAACAGGGAGGGAATGAGAGAGCGAGAGCAGGAAGGGAAGGCAGAAGGAGAGAGGATACCGCAGTCGTCCCCATGGCAATCTCTCCCGCTTTCTCCTTCTCTCCTAATTTATTTATAGCGTCAAGTTTTTTTTTTCACTTCCAACCTAATGAATCATCAAAGGGACAAAAGTAAGGGCTTAATAGCTAAGCTTTAATTGCATCTAGTTAGCGTGTGTGTGTGTGTGTGTGTGTGTGTGTAAAAGCTCATAGCAAAAATAGAAGAAAAAAAACGTAAGATCTGATAAAGTAATAGTGCTTCCTATTATGCAAAAAACTTTCAGGATTCATGGCAAATCAGATTCAACACACTCAATCTTTCAGTGAAATTAAATTGGACCCAGATGCCCTTGCTGAAGTGAAGGCAGCTAGACGTGAGACTATCAATATGTACATGTGTTTAAATTATGTACAAGCATACATGTGCGAGTGTACACTTTTGTCTGTGCTAGTGTGTGTTTTGAGAAGTGAAGTTCATCAATCTCTGACCTCACTCCAGCACAAACACATACACACACACACACACACACACTATTCTCTTACATAAATTTTATACTTCTATTTCGCATACTGTTACATCTGAACAATATAATAAGACTCCAGATAATCCTTCACAAGCTTATAAATAAATAATTCAGGTCTACTCCCTCGTGAGTAAAATGTTCTGAGTAAATGGATCACCAACTGCATGTACATAATTTGATTTCTGACAAGTCTGTCTCCTTGTTGATTTGGCAGCACAGTTTGATAGGCACATTGAACAGGAACCTTTAAAAAGTCTTAGAACATCACACTTATCAGAATTATATTTCCCTCTGCTAACGAAACTGTGTGTTTCTGTGTGTGTGAGTGTGTTTCTATGCGTGTGTTTCTGTGTGTGTGTTTCTGTGTGTGTTTGCATGAGAACCAAAGTGAAGATGAAGGCAGACCACACATATGTGTTGTGTGTGTAGTTCGAAATTTCAATCACAGATATGGACACAGACATTGCGAGGACACACACACATACAGACACGCACACAAACACACACACACACATACACTGCTAGAGAAACCATTCCTATTAGCCAAAGAGCAGGATGCTGGATTCACCTCCAAGCACGAGCTTCACCCATGGTCCATAGTCCCCATAAATGTTACAAAAACTGTTTCTTTAAGCCTCATCTGTGTATCGTATAGTGAACAATCAGCATATGTTTTGTTATATTTTGGTCATTCCTTTGGTGTTTGGTGATCTGAAGGCCACAACACTCAGCGACCTTGATTTCATTCCACGATGTCCACTTCACTTTCCCCCAATGACTTTACCTAGAAGTAATTTGTTCTGAAACATTAGCAATTAGCTGAAGTGTTTAATGATTGCATGCATGCGCAGGCACACACACACACACACGCGCACAAACCAGACTTGGCTCAGACGACTAAGGCAGATGCGTTCATTAATAAGATGCGTTTCTGTGTCTCATTTAGCATGCTTCTTTGCAGTCCAGTACAAACGTACGTTCAGTCCTGTACTGAATTAAAGCTTAGTGCTGACTTTTGCAGAAAAAAAGAATAAATCCCTTGAATAACTTATATCCTATTTTATTTTTGCAAGCAACGCAACTCTGTGAGCACCGGCTGCATTTACCAGAGCTTTGAGTGTCACTTTATGGCAATGATCAATGGAGGATGGAGAATCTCTCTTGGGCAGGGATGGTGAAATAAGTTCAGTCTGTCACTTCACTTCTGTCACATAATAGTTTTAGACTGAAGAGACAAAATACCGTTCACAGATTAACGCTTGTCCAGAATGTTCTTAAAAATAATGTCAAAATGTAGCAAAATGTAGTTTCTTCTTCTGTTCTTACCGTTGCTCTATTAAATTTGTTAAACTTTGTTTATAAGTTTTAATGAAGTTTTTGTAATTCATTCCGTTTGTATTAGTCTTTGTGTTGTATCTGTTCTGTGTGGAGCAGAGCCTTCTCCACTCTCCCCTCACCCTGGATCACGTGGCCTAGAACACTGTGTGGCTTTGTTTTATTTCCTTTGTTTCCTCCGTGTGCTCCTGTCACTCCTTTACATATGCCACACCCCCTTGTTACATCGTTCTCTATCGGGTCCGCCCCTTGTTAGCCTCCCAATTAGCCTACCTATTTAAATAACCCTTGAGTTATCAAGTGCATTGTCGTCCGTGACTGTCAGACCTGCCTCGTGTGCTGGTGAAGTCTGCTGTGTTACTGGGAGAGTTTCTACAACTTTTGCCCTTTGTTTGCTGTTCACAGTCTATTCAGCTACGGTGCGTTTTATGTTGTCTGCTCTTTCTGTTTTACGAAGCTCACATGTCCATCCTGCCTCTTCCCTTCGTTACTCGCAATGTCACTCTACACAGCACTTTGTTTTAACTTTCTTTTAACTTAAAAAAGCTAAATTAGCATGTATAGCTGATTTAAAATGTAGAATTTTAAGAATTAAACATTTTATTTGAGACTCTGGAATGGTGAAAAACAGAATGACCGCAGGAAAGGAATAGAAGGCAACTTTGGAACTACAGAATCTATAGTTCAGGTTCTGATTTGGTTTGATCTGAATGTATTTCTGCCAAATACCAGTTAAAGGCATTCACTCAAAGACCAAGAGCAATGGTCCATTGACCAAATGACCATAGCTGTGTCTGGCTATTACTGACCCTGTTAGCAGCTGCCCACTAATAGTGGTAGAAAATCTGGTAAAGCTGAGTGTTTAAAAAAAATACCAGGACTGCCCTCATAAGAGACTTCATGTGACATATGTTGGTCATGGAGGTTCAGGAGGCCCTGTGTAATTGGTCTGTCCATATGCCTCACCAAGCCGACAGTGTATTTTCCACACAGTGACAGGAACTGTAAATGAGGGCACAGTGTTGACTGCTCGGCACAGCATCACATCGCACCCGAGGTGGCAATAAAGATGTTAATGTGAACCAAATTTTGTGTGGAATTTTACATGAAAACATATCAAAGTACTTTTGTTTTTCTTGTACAGTAATTAGTATCAATGATTGGTGAATTTAATTATGGGATTTTTTTCTTTATTACAGTGTTAATCTGGTGCCGAGGTTAAAAATCCCCATCACCATCAAAGGCTCCCTCGTCTAGAACATTCTGGAGTGTAACTGCAGGGCTGTCATTCCCCAAAGTGCAGTTCATCCTAATTAACCCAGAGTCCCATTCATAAACACTTAACTCTCCACGCTGAACTGGCCAAAGTAACTAGCACCGTTAAATCAATGAAGGAGGCAAGGAACGTACAAGTGTGGTGAAGGGAGGAGAGGCACTCTTCCATTTACACAGTTTTTCTCTCCATCGAGAAACCCCATCGAGAGGAGCCAGCCATGGATCATCCTGCAAACACTGATGTGTCTCACACTTTAAGATCCCTCGCAGCGTTTCTGCTGGCTTGTATTCTTCCATTTATTAATCCATTTATTTGATCAGTTGACTAATCAACTGAAGACGTACAACTTCACTCATGAAATCAGTAGGCCCTAATCTACTCCCAGCTGGTTGGATAGAGGTGCATCTTTCAATCAGCACACTGTTAAATGTTCTTTTCTTTTCAAGGAAATTACAGGGTCACGCTTGCTAAATTGCCTTGAGGTCTCTTAAAAACAGCGGCCTGATTTCAATGCAGCCTTTGACACCATTGATTGCAAAACTCCCTGAGTTGAAGTATCTTAAGAACTGTGTCACACTCTCAGGAATAGTTCAGAATTTCTTTGTCTTTTGTTAGTTTCCTTTTTTGTTGTTGTTGTTAAAACCGTCCTTAGCTGATAGATGCATGCACATGGTGTATATGATAATCGCAATTATTCGTTTCTTCTACGTCTGTGTGAAGCACTTTGAATCACCACTGTGTTTGAGCAAGTGCTGTACAAATACGCCTCCCTTGCAGTGCCTAAAGTGTCTCTCATCTCAGTTTCAGCAGTCACGTGAAACCAATTTCTAGATCAGTGTTCTCTCCCCAGACATCAACAAAATAAGAATTCTCGTCAAAACAAGCCACTTAAAAACTCACCAGTGCATTCATATCTAGCTGGGTTGATCACTCTAATGGTTTTCTCATCAGGCTTCCTAAAAAGACCGTTCCGATGATTCAAAATACAACCGCCGGAGTTTGTGTTAAAAGGAAACGACTGCAGCACATGACACCCACTTTTCAATCCTCACACTGAGTCCCATTACATGACAGAAAAGTTACTTCAGTATATCGTTTGTAAATCACTAAATGCTTTAGCACCACTGTATCTGCTCAATGTTCTCAAGCAGTATAATCCAAGGAGGATATCTGTGGTGCGCACTAAGAATGGAGAAGCTGTGTTTTAAGCTGTTACATGGAACAGGGAACCGGAGAGCGTTAGAAGTACTTGAGAACTACAGCATAATCTTCCATTGCAAAACAAAAAAATGAATATTCTCCTGTTAGGTTTCAGCCACTGTTCTTTTTAGCTCTCGGGGACAGGATCATAATCTTTTATCGTTCATCTCTTTTCCTTGTTTTTCAACCTTCGTTCTTCTGTAGTTTTCATTAGTTTTATTTGAATAGCAAAATTTTTTGCACTTTAACTTTTCAAATTTTACAAATTTTTTAATTAACCTTTCTCTTCAAATCAGTCACCTTTCTTAACTTGTGCTGTGTAAATAAAATTGTCACACCTTACCTAAGAGATGTTATGTTAAAGTTTATCTATATATTTAGCTGCTGGCATCCTACCTGCCTCCATTCGCTGTACCTTTTAAAAGTACATCACACAGGGATGGCAAATGTTAACTCCTTGGGCATCTCCCGCCGTTCTACACACACCGCTAAGGCTGTTATCTGTAGTCGCCAATTCCTCATTCAGAATGTTTCCTGCCTTTGTTGTGTGAAGCCGTGTACGTGCTCCGCAATAAAGTCGCAGTGCGTTATCTCAGCTTGATTAGCGGTGTCTGATAAGGTGCAATGCTGCTTCTGACTTGATCGATAAAAATGCTTGATCTGCACTTGACTGGTATGGCCTGTCATTGTAATGTGAGTTTCCACAGCAAAAGGGTATCAAGTCACATGGTTAAAAAGGGCAAACATGAGGGACCAATGGCTTCGCTAACATGTGCGTGTCATATAACAAACTCTGCACAAACCACAAATATCTGTCCTTAAAAAAAGGGTCTTAAAAAGGGTCTTAAAAATCCTGTACTTAGAAGCAACATGTTCATTAATTTCCTCTGAATTTAAGCCATTGTGTTTCTCCTAAAAGTAGTATATTGATATCTGGGAGAGATGTTTACAAACAGAAAATGACAACAACAACAAAAATTATAATAATAATAGCAGTATACAGCAGAATGTAGCTGGGAGAAATGCTACCACACTCTTGGTTGTTGGGGGAAAAGCTAGTTCATATTTTAGATGTGGGTAAAACTGGATAAAATGGACCAAAGGCCTGCTCTGCCCTCTTTGGTCTTTCCCTTATTTGCTCTTTTCTTTTCCACATTTCCCTTGACATGGAAGAAAAGGCTGAATGAGCTGGACAGGACAGACAGGACAGAGGACGTGCGAACAGAACAGGAGAGCAGGTGAACCACTGGTTCAGCGCGGTCCGGAACCTTCTTATCTCAGGTTCTGGCCGTTCTCTACAACAGGTCACTGTCAGTGCTCTGCCATCTATCACCCTCCATCTTAATTCAATCATTCAGGGGCTCGCTAACACGCATGAGGGATTCGGGAGCCTCCCGGGATTAGCCGGGTTCACCCGCACAATCTGCTCGGAGGGAGGGAAAGGGAGAGAGCGAGAGAGAGTGAGAGAGCGAGAGTGTGGAGGTGACAACATGACTGCAACTGACCAAAACAGGCAACAGATTGCCTGCCACCCACAGAAAGTCACCCTAATGTGTGACAGCTACTCGATACAATAACAGAAAAATGGAAAGATAGATAGCAAATGTGTGTATGAAAGAGAAAGAGAGGGAGCTCTGAACTTCTTTAGCATCAAATTTAAACAGCAAAGATAATAAACTTGTTAGCAGTCTTGCCCAGTGTTTTTTTTTTCTTCACAGAAGCTACTTTATTTGACATTTAACATGGCTGCTCTCTTTAACCACCTCTCAGTCTGTCTGCCAGTCCCTCTGATTTTTTTCCCCTTGTCCCTTCGTCAATAACCTTTATCGATCGTTTGTTTTACCAACTTGCTTCTTTAAGAGTGTATGTTCATGTTTTGACCATAGTCCCCCAGTCATACACGACTCACTGGTTGCACTGCTTTTGTAATCCATCTGAAAAGAAGCTCTTGTGTTTTTTTCACCCCAAGTTAATGAAGGTTTTAGCAGTGGGAAGATATTTTTACACCAATAGCATTTGTTAGACACTCCTCACCATATATATATAGGCTATACATATATATATATATATATATATACATATATATATATATATTTTTTTATTTATTTATTTATTTATTTATTTCCCCCCCCCCAGTAAGACATGTGTTCCCTTGGGAGTTGAACCCACAACATTGGAGTTGTTAGAACCTTGCACTACCTGTTCTAAATGGCTCTAATTTCATCGAAGACCTACAACACAGGCGCCCAGGCTGTTCCCTGTACGTCATCCATGAAAAACCAATCATATGCCGAGTTTATATGTGGCCTTACGGCAGTTGCAGCACCCGGGGGAGGCTGAGAGAGAGGTGGAGGCAGCAGCAACCCCTCTTCGTTGGACGACATCACCCACGAACGAACAGCAGCGCTCGGCAACGGAGCTTCTGCAAAGCATTGGCAGCGGTGTGCTTGGAGGCAGGAAAGTTACCCTTACAGAGTCTGACAGCAAACTTTTTTTTACTTTCTGCTTTCTCTTTTATCTTCCTTCTCCCCCCACCACACCTGGACAAATTCATGTCAGTTTCTCTGATTGTGTCTGTTTCTCACCACTCACGAATTCCCAGCTGTGTCAAGCTGAGCAAAATCATGGATTGCTCTTTCTTTGTGATGAGTTGTTACAACCACATGGTTATACCGGTGCCTTCGAGCATGGGGTTGGGTGTTTATCCCATGGGAATAACTACTGAATGGAATTGGAATTTCATATAGCTAAACATGTTGTTATGGGGGCCTTGGCTCATGTGAGCCCTAGGCATTTGTCTAACGGTTAAATCTAAGTTTGTGTGTGTGTGTGTGTTTGTGTGTGTATAGGGTGGTAATAGGCTATCCAAATGCATACTGGCAGGATATACAGAAAACATGACCTTGGGCAAGTTTGGCAAGAAAACTTTTGCAACCACTCCAGATTCTACATATATGCACACACACATACATCTTTGTGCTCAACTCTACAGTGTGTATCTGTCTTGAGGGAGTCTGTGACCAAATGAAATGCTCAGCATTATGACATAAGCAGAACGAAAACAGACAGAAAATCAGATGAGAAGAATCTTAAAGGTATAGAATTAATATCAAAAGATTAAAGGTTGAGAAAAACAGCCTGCTGTGTATTAGACCAGTTTCCATTACAAGACAGTTAAGACGTTGTTCCCCAATACCGATGATCAGAGTTTTAATAACAAGCACAGTTTCATATCAGACAACAGAATTTCTCTCATTCCCAAAAGCTTTCAAATTAAAAGAAACATTTGAAACTCTTTTATTCTTTGAGTCGCTTTTCATGCATAAAATTGCAGAAAAGGGGACTTTTTTTGTGCTATTTCTTTCACCCCATTACTCAATGTCATGATTCCTACATTCTTTCCTTGTGTAACTGTGCTGCATGCTCTCTTCTTTCCTGTAACCTGGTTCTTTTCAGCTCGGTCTCCTGTCACCCTAGCCCCTCCTCCCATTTCTCTCTCTCTCTCGTCGTCTCTTGCTTCACAAAAACCGCTGCCCCTGGGACTCAATTAGACACGAGGAGGAAGCACTCTTCCAACCCATTAATCTGTTTACATCTCTGTTTCTCTCTCGCTCTCTCTCTCTCTCTCTCACACACATGCACACACACACACACACACACACACACACACACACAAAAGCACACAGGTTGCACCTGCAGACTCACAAGCCACACACTTCATATACCCCCTGGCAATATATGGCATCTGACATATCATCAAATCTTGAGGGAAGAGAGCATGACTGAGTGTGTGTGTGTGTGAGAGAGAGAGAGAAAGAGAGAGAGAGAGAGAGAGATTTAATTAATTAATTATTATATATATTCATGTTCCAAGACTTAATCACAACACATTCTTGTTACTGTTTACAGCTCATTTCAAACAGTCCACACTATCACTGTCAATGAAAATCAACGCGAACAGCCAGCACTTTGAAAAGTAAAGCGTAATACTGCCCATGAATACACGCGCAAGGAAGAAACCAGGCAAATAGTTATTTTAAAAAGTACTTTCGTTATACGGGTCTGCTTCGAAATCACAGTACTCAGAAACACTCCTTTCAATGTGCAACACCGCGTCTCTAGTCGAACATGGCACTTCCATGTGCACGTGTTAGCTATTCATTCACGAAATATTAAACAAAATCGTGTAAACCTTGGCTCAGTTCGAACTGGTACTGCCCTGAGACGCACATTCTCTAACCCCATTATTACAAGCTAAACTCATCCTCTCTTTCACCGCGTTCCCTTTTTTCCTGTTCTAAAATAAGCACGTCCCATCCAGCGCCACGCGCTGGTGTGCGCGAGGATGAGCGCTGAGGTGAGTTGTCCTTCACCTACCTTTTCTGGAGAAAACGACGCACAGCCCAAGCGTGAGCAAAATCAAACAAGTAAAAAAAATTGGTGTCTTCATATCGTTTTCACAACAAACAAGCGGAAAACTCTTCCAAAATGTTCGTTTTCCCCCCTTTTATCATACACCCTTTCTTTTCTGCTGATAAGACTGTTAGCGTCACTTGTATTAAGGAATCTGAGGTCGTGGAGATGAAGCGAAAGTCGTTAAACCCGTAAGTGGCCGGATGCTCTCTAGCTGTGAACAGCCGTCGTGCTAGTCTGGTGAGCGAGCTCTACGCTATCTGGAGCTGTAGGAGCAACGGATACTCAGGCCAGAACGTGACGTCACTGGGAGGGAAGAGAATATTCACATGGATCTTTCGTTCGCCCTTTCACTCACAACACACACACACACACACACACACACACATACACACTTCAGGACCATGGACAGCAACAAATCACTTCAGTAAATTCTTTAGTAAATTTACTTCAGTAAATGTTTTTATACATACGCATTTACACACACTCGTTTTTTTAAGTCCAAGTTTTTAGTAAAAATACCAGCAGCTATTCCTCTCTCTCTACTGCAAAACTAAATTAATTAAGTAAATTAAAAAAACATAAATAAATGCACACACCCCTAAAACAAACAAATCTGCCCCATAACTTTTCCAGACTCGAACAGAACATCTCAGCTTTGTGTGCTTTGGATCACAAAACTATAAGGTGTTTTTTGTTAGTTCTGACAAGTACATATGTGTTATTAAATGCATTTAGAACACAATGAGTTAAAAAGCAAAAAATAATAATAATAAATAAAATAAATAAAAAGACACAAAGACGCAAAATAAAAGTAACAAAAGCAAAACCTAATTCAGGTTCAGGAATTGGAAAGAGCTTGATTTCTCAATGTTTTCTCTTTCATGAATGTGTAAGCCATCTCATTAGTAATGAACCTGAAATTTACCAATTGGTTCACTGGTTGATTAAATAAAAACATTTAACCCATGTCTTTGTGTTTGTTGCGTGTTTTCTTGATTATTTAACCAAACATGCATGCATTTAATGTAAACTACATTATATGACAGTTCTACAGACTCTGTCTCCCTCTGCTGTTAGACTGTCAGCCACACACACACACACACACACACACACACACACACATTCTGTATATCTATATATATATATAGAGAGAGAGAGAGAGAGAGTTAAAATGCAGTACTATCAGTGGTACTTCATCAACTATGTAAGCAAAGTGCACATATATATATGTAACTGGTGAGCATAGAGTAACAGTGTGACTCTGAACTCAGATCAGTTAGTTGATGCCCTACAGTCTGAGGGAAGCATGAGCTCCCTCATACACTCATCTTCAGCATATCTTACACCGTTTCTCCCAGATCTTGTCCAAAAGTTACTGCAGTTATTTTATTTATTTATTTTTTCCCTTTTTTATACCAACTTCATCATCAACTTCAGGATGTTGCCGTGCCTCGTATCTGAACCTGTCAGCGCTCACCCCGGGTCCTCCATCTCATCTTGCTGCTTCCTTAGCACGGTAAAGTGCGCGCTTCCACGTTAAAGTCCCAGGCAGATCCAGCTCCCTTGGGCATGGGAGGTTTTGATCTCGGAGCTAAAGGCGGAGTGCTGGAACAGTGCAGCCTTCAGCTCTGACGTTACTAGGACTCAAGCCTCGCTGTGAGAGGAAGGTACATGATCTCCTTACCAAAAAGTGACTGTGACTGTTCCTCTTTAATCTCTGTAAGACAGTGCCCTAGTTGTGGGATGAATCAGTGCTGTGCTGTTCAGTATTTTTGTTGAAAACTTTAAGATGATGATTGCAGTATTAATAATAATAGGTTCATTTGAAACATACTTGTGTAGTCATATCCAACTTATACTATTGTGCTAAATATTAATGAATAACCCATTTTGAGTTGAAATTAATATTGCAGTATGTTAATGTTTGGCCATATAGATGTGTACAGGTTATAGAGTGGGAGGTTTCGAGACGTGTGTGTTAAACATAATGAGTGTGTGTGTGTGTGATCCAGTGTAAAGGACACCGTTCACTTGCCCCTCTGCGGACTCTCCTCTTGTGTTGTGGTTTTCTGTTTTGTACTGGTTTTGGGGAGAACGTCACCCATGTCGTGTGGTTTTGGGGAGAACATGACCCGTGTCGTGTGATTTTGGGGGGAACGCGACACGTGTCGTATCATTTTGCTGACGATCTTGTTGGTACTTGTGTTTTTTGTTGCTGTTTAGGGCGAACGAACCTAAATACTTACTTTTTGGTTCACTTACACATTTAGAATTTTATTAATCATGTCAAAAATGACTGGAATTTTGGGCTTGTCAGGTGGCCTCCTCCCCTGTCCTATCCGTGTGGGCGTGTCTGTTGGATGAGTGTGTGTGTGCTTGTGTATACGTCGGGATGTAGTGTAGGCGGAGTCCTTGTCGGTTTCGTGGATGGTCGTTAGTGTTACTCGTTTCACCTGTGTCTCATTAGGGGGATCGTATATAAGCGTGTGCATGTCACCGAGTGTTTGTCGGTCTATGTCGAGCTCACGTCGTTGTTACTGCGTCTACAAGTGCGCGAGTATTGATATCGGTGTAAAACCGACAGAGAAGTAAACGAGAAAAGCCCCCCCCCCCCCAACAATGCATTTGATTATGCATTGTTGTTTTGTTTGCTGAACTCAGTTGTGACACAAGTGAGTTTTAACAGACAGCTGGATACAGACCGGTATATTTACAGAATTGTAGCTTTGTATAGTCAAATATTCTTGATTCATCATCTGGCAGTTCGGTTGAACCTTCAACTTAAAGATATTTTTTTAACGATCGAGTTGGCTTATGATACCTGATGGTTTTTCCCTTCACATGCTTAAAATGCTTAGGGTTGTGTGATACCTAGACACTTCATTGTACCTGAATATTCTATCAAACAGTTTAGCATGACAGACTCGGTGGAATGTTAATTTCTTGAATTATTACTGCCATCTGCTGGTGATATCTGCGCAGTGCCTTTTACTTACTGTTGTAAAGTCATTAAAACAAAAAAGTGCTGCAAATTGGGAATTGACATTAGTCTTTATTAAGCATGCAGAAATCAGATTTTTTTTTTACTTCAACAGTAGAAACTACACAACTGTTAATTATAATCAGGCAAAGTATCGTATTAAACATACAACCTACAAAAAGTCATAAAACATGCGTAGTGTAGTTATTTGAAGTTTTCTGCATTAAAGGGAAAGGTACATTATACACAGCTCCACAGTGATCATCTAAGCCAGAGAGAGAAGCTTGTAGACTTGAAAGCTTTGCACACCACTGTCGAACTCTCACCTCACACACCACTGGAATGAAAACAAGACTTTCACAAACCAGCAGACTCTCCAACATCTGAAAAGTTATCCGTTGGATTTTGAGGCAGTTCCTAACATGGTAAACATTTTTGTTCTCTACGAATGCCAGCGTGGATTAAAAAATTAGGTCACTTTTAAATCTACTTCACAGAGTAACAGTCGCAAGCAACAGTTGTCAAACTTCAACCCCATTAAAACAGGTCACTCTCGTATATCAGTATTTGACTTACCATCCCATAAAGTCTCTGGCCTGCCAGGAGTCCAGGGCCAGTGAAAACGTGGAAGAGTTAGTCCCGTAGGATGCTGCAACGTCGTCTTGGGGATTTCCGTTGTAGTTGTCGCACGCTCCGCACATTTTGCCCTCCAGACCGGGATTGATGACCAGCGTGACCTGGCCGGTGTTTGCGTACTCCACCCTCACGATGGACACCCTCTCGACGACCACGCTCCCGCCCGTGTAGGCGATATAGACGTCTGGCGCGGGATTGCTTGGGTATGTCACTTTCTTTCCATTCACCTAGTGAATGTTCAGCAAAGAAAGAAATAAAAACGTATTGTTTCTGGTTGATCTCATAGCAGCACACATCTTAGGTAAATGGCAATTTTTTCCCCATTGAATGGTTTTCCATAGAATGGAAAATTGTATTTACTTAGCTGAATAAGCAGAGTTTGGTACATGAAACTGACATCCCATGAACATCAAGCATTGTTGCTAACCTTCAAATACTCTTTACAAGGAAACAGTCATGGTTTATGCATTTAACAGAATCCTGATGATGTGATTTTCTTCACTTTGTCAGCTGGAGCCAAATTCATACTGACAGTAGCAACTTCATTGTTCTTTATGTTGTTTTTGAGCTGCCTTTCCTCACCCAGCACTGATTCTGATGGTTGACTGTGACGGCTGCTCCCTGCGTGAAGACGTGGAGCATGGTCACGTTAGCCGAAGCGGTCTGGTTACACGTGTGGAGCTCTATCACCACGCGGAACCACGCCGTAGACGACTCATTACACACAAAAGCCATCTGGAAGGCTCCGGTCCGCGGCACGGCCCCCTGGACCCCGTCAAAGGACTGGAACACGGCTCCGGGGCCGAACGTGCACCGGCTCGGGGAGGAATGGCACCCGCGGTGGCCGTCCCGCACGTCGCAGACCTGCGTGACATTGCATGTCTGTCTGGAGCACTGCAGGTCGCCCCGGGCAACGCACACACACGCCACATTGCAGGTCTCCGACACTGACGCTTCTCCCACCTAATTCAGCAGAGCAAAGACAAAGATCAACATCGTTCACGGTCACAAGTCATGAAACGCTTTTCTTTTTATAAAACCTATTAAAAAGGTTTGAGATGCTGAGTGAGAAAGTCTTCTGCCTCCACTGACAATATATAAGTTAAAAAATATAATATATATCATTAGTAATAATTATATGCTACTAGGATGTAATACTTAATTATTTAATATTCCATAAATAACGAGGCTTACCTTGAGGTACTTGCCATCATGAACACACCCACAGTCCTTGAGAGCAACACACCGGTCACTATCCCACAAGAAGCCCTCACCACACCGACAGCCTTCCCGACACGTATTTGGACAATTGAGGCCAGGCCAGGTCAGGCCAGCGCAGGTGTTGATGCAGGTATCGGAGCAGAAGGAATAGGAGCTGTTGGCCGGACACTGGACGGCTGTGAAAAACAGACCAGCGTTGAGAATTCACTGACGATAAACGTCACGGTGATCCATTCCGTTCGGTTTCATCGAGAGCGTTTCAGTTTAGGATTAGCAGAGCTAACGTTTCGTGAGTGCCGGGGGGATTTCTATGGTGGGCGTAAAGAAGTTCGTGAGCTACTGTGATTGGTGGAGAGTACTCACAGCAGAAGGAGGTGTTCCTCCAGGCCCTGATGTTCTCTCCTGCTTGCTGGCAGTCTGTCGCGTATGTCTGGATGCTCTGACACAGCCCCTCCAAGTTTCCGTTCGTGACCAACATGACTGCCACGCAGTTTCTCACGTAGGTCTGTGGATTCACCTGCTTTTGACAGCTCTGGAAAGGACCGGTCGGCGAGGAGATGAGGCCGCACCAGTCGCTTCCGCGGTACAGCAACAGTTTAGCGGGATCGCCGTACAGACCGGTCCCTTCGTAGCCCCGATCCACCACGGCTAGGGGCGGCAGAGCCCACGCCTGCCCAAACGCTTCCACGCTGGCAGCCGGGAACCCGCCGGGCAGCAGAAAGTCGTCGTTGGCTTCGCCATTGCAGTTTCCGCACAGGCCGCAGACGCTGCCGTTGTAGGAGTTGGGTACGCGGATCCTGACGGCGTTCGCTACGCAGAGCACCTGCAGTCCGAAGTCCGTTTGCAGCCTGACGCCGAATCCCACCTGGGTCAGCGAGAGGCTGCCGTTAAACGTGGCGGGAAGGTTGACGTTCTCGCCGTTCACCTGCCAAAAGGGGGCGGAGCAGATCGCAAGTCAGAAAGTTGTGTACAGAAACCTATTCAAAAAGATTTGAAAGGCGAGAGCCTTTTTGAGAGCGCTGGAATCATCTGGACTGAAACATCAGTTCCTCCGGTGCTCTTTTAAAGCTCACCGTCACTCTCCAGAGCGCGGCCCGGCTGATGCCGATCGTGAGGTTGTACACGGACACCGTCACCGCTCCTCCGGCTGCCGTCACCGTGCTCCCAGCCCTCCCGCTCTCCACAGAGAAATAAGGCAGCTTCCCGACATGTGCCGCGCACACCCGGGCGAGGGTGTAGGCCCGGGCGCTCTCAAACCCGAACCTCCGCCCGTCGAACGAGGTGTAGCGGAGGTCGGCGAATGCCGTGCAGCTGCGGGAGCCGTCCGGGAGGCAAGGCTCCCCGGGGGCGCAGGTCACAGCCCCGTTCTCGCCGCACGTGCACCTCAGACGGCAGCCCGCCCCGCTGTACAACCCCTCCCCCTTCTCGTAGTAGCGGCCGCCGTAGAGGCATCCACACTGGGCCAGAGGAACGCAGGTGGACCCGCTCAGAGCCAGGCCCGCCTCACACTGGCAGCCTTCGGTGCAGGGCTGGGTACAGCGGCGGGCAGAGTACAGGCTGGCACAGGTGCCCGCGCAGCCTGGCGCGCACAAGCTGTAGTGGCTGTCCGACGGGCAGGACAGAGCTGTAGAAAAGTATATAAAAGTATCATAATGTAAATATGCTCTGATAAAAGCAAGAAATCCATCAAACAAATAAACAAATGTCAAGCGGTTCCTGTTTCCTGTCTTTGGAGCTGAAGAATGAATGAAGTTAACCCTTTATGGTTGAGTTATTCCTGTTGGAATTACAGTATAATGTAGTTCTTTATATAGGTTTATATTTTCCATCTTACATTATAAGTTTTTTTTAATGCTAAGTGATTACACACTTAGGTGCTGCAGTCTTATTTGAATCTGAGAACATTTCTGTACTCACAGCAGAAGGTCTCATTTCTCCATGGCTGGATGGTCACCCCTCGGTTCTGGCAGGCCCTTGCGTAGGTTGCCACGGCGTCGCACAGCACGCTCTGGTAGTCCTGGTAGAGGCAGACGTCGAACACACAGTAGGCCACGTAGGGGCCGGGGTCAATGACGGCGTGACACGCGTGGAAAGGGCCCGTCTGGTCTGCGATAACTGCGCATTGCAGTTGGGCCTTGTTCTTCTCCACGTCGCCGCAGGTCGGGCATGGAGACATGTCCCCGGCGCCCTGCGCTGGCGGGGAGGAGCCATGAGCGGAGTCAGGGGCGGGGCCCACCTCCCAGCTGTGGCCCAGCGCGAGCGGGTCGGCTGCAGCCAAGCCGTTCGGCATGGCAAAGTCATTCCGGGAGGAGCCGTCGTAGTTACCACACAAGCCGCAGACGGCCCTGCCGTACGGGCTGGGCAGGGTGACCTGCAGGCCGCCGACCTGGTCAAAGGTCACCTGCAGGCCGAAGGTCGTCTCCAGGATGATGCCGCTGCTGCCACGATACACCACCACGTTTTGGAGCTCGAGAGGAAGATCCGTCAGCAGCCCATCCAGCTAAAACAGCAGGAGACAACGTTCAACATGAACAGAAAAACCTAAATCACTTTAAAGATCTTCACTAAAGCTATAAACTGAATTTTTGGCACTTGCATTGAGACATTTTTTCTGTAACGTAAGCTTTGTTTTGACAAAGGCATGATGTTAATTTGTTTATTAATATTGCTATTATCTAACTGGTATTCTACTCACCAGTATGTGATAGGGATGTTCTTTCGTCATGGTGATGGTAACCCCGTACACCAACACCATCAGCGCCCTGTGGAATCCCACCGCCGAACTCCTCAGGACCTCGTTCTGCACAGTGATGTTGAACGGCACGAGATCGGCACTCTGGGAACACAGTGCCACCAGCTGGTAGACCCCGGAGCCCAGGAAGTCGTATGGCCTGCCGTCGAACGTGTGGTAGTGGGGTTCGCCATTCACGGTGCAGGTGGCCCCAGCCAGGTTCACGAGGGTCCGCACTCCATCGACCAGGGCACACGTCTCGGCGGCGGAGGGCAAGACTTCGTGGCACACCGCCACTCCCAGGCTAGCGTCGCACTGGCACGCCCGCCGGCAGTTGGCATACGCCCAGAATCGCTGACCCTGGGCATAGTAGATGCCCTCGTACACACAGCCGCACTGGGAGGCAGGAAAGCACGCATCGCCGCTGAGGAAGAAGCCCGGGTCACACACGCATGCCTCCACGCACGTGCCCGTGTCCGTGCTAGTGCACATGTCATTCTGCCCCAGGGCAGCGCAGGTCTCCAGGCACGGGGAAACACAGGATTCGTAGTGACTGTTTGGCTGGCATCTCATGGCTGCACTCAATCATTCATACACATTTATAATCTCTCAAATAAAACAAATGTCCAAGTGTGTTTGGGAAGAACAGACAGTTTCCAGCAGTTGCAAATTTTGACCTGTGGCTTAACTCACAGACACAGCAGTATTTCAAAAGTGCTGGTCTGAGTATAAATGTATTATACAGAAAGTGGCTTTGCAAAGCTAAAATGTGCCGCTTCTAATTTGGTAAAGAAGTAATAAACTTCAAACAGTAGATAATGGATGACAAAAATGAGACATTCCCTACTCTAACTTGTAGATAAATTGCAACAGTAAATTGCACCTTTCAGAACTAATGTGCTTAAAACTATGATGTGCGACATTTATGCCTTACTGTCAAGAACACCCACAGGGGTCGTCATGACAACAGAGGAAGACTAATCCTACACACACACGCCCCCCAAACTTACGGCAGTTGAACTGCTGTCTCCAGCCGCTGACGACGACGCCTTCCTGGTAGCACCTGACGCTGTATGCTTCCAGAGCCTGACAGAACAGCCTGTGGTCTCCGTTACTGGTGCACAGGTCATGCATGCAGGCCTGCTGGTACGCGGCTGGGTCCACCTTAGCCTGGCACGGCCCGAACACGCCCGAGGTGGCGGGAGCCAAGGTGCCGCAGTAGTTCAGCGTGGCGTACAGCGCCCGCTGGGCAACGGTGCACGCGGAGGAGTTTCCGTTGTAGATGTAGCCTTCACTGCAGCCCGCGGATGCCCCACCGGTGCCAGCCGACTTCCAGCTGGCGACCCAACTGGCAACCGAGGCCTGGGACCTGCCCGCCGGGTCGCGTAGCTCGTCGTCACGGCTGCCGTTGAAGTTCCCGCACAGGCCGCACACGCTGCCCGCGTAGCCGCTCGGCAACCCGACGGAGACGAGCGAGCGCCAGTCGTAGGAGACGCGCAGGCCGAAGTCCGTCTCCACAACGGCTCCGCCTCCCTGCTGCCAGGCCCTGACCCGCCCGTCCTGGAGCACCAGCGGCAGGTTGAACCTCTCGCCATGCACCTGCAAACACAGAAAACCTTACCGTTAAATCACCGCCAGTCTAATTTCACATATCTGTTCATTTAACGTTGGTTAGCTAAGCACTGCACAGCCATCTAATGCACGGTTTGGAAATTTGCAATCAGCATTACAAATACCCTTGCTGGATTTTAAATGTACTGATCCTTGATTCATCCTAACAATAATAAACATCTTAAATATATACAAGCATAGATTGAAACTGCCCTAAAATATAAGCACTCCTTTGACTTTATATGTCAAATTGACTTTATATGTGCCCATTACCCATCGATACACTGATGAAATACAGTGTAAAATCGTTGTTTAAGTAAGTGAGGTTCAGAGTGAGAATGTCGCAGCCCTGGGGTATCTAACCTCACAGCTGTAACATCTGACCACAATCCCCTCCTACTACAAGAGCCAGCATAATCAGTCTGACAATGAGCTGTTCAATTGAACGTAAGATCATATCAGAGGGGTATTGCATACAGTAAAACCACCAGGGCTTAAAGTAACACCAGCCACATCCTTTGGAAAATGGTGGGACTGCATTGTCTTCTGATCCAGCTTCATTCAACCCTGGTGGTTTTAGCCAGCATGGTCTCCAATGAATAAGCATGAATGAGCTCACTGGTCTGCCACATCCCTGCTGGGAAAACACCACTGTGTCCCACCCTGACCCAAGCTGGAGACCTGTGAAAGGACTGCTCATCTGTCCCACGGCACAAGTCCTCAGTGACCTACTCAGGTGTCTGAGAAACATGGCTGTTCTAAAGACAAACAGCCTTCTTTTAAACACCATGGCCTACAAGACACCAAACAGCTTATAAGAAGCAGACATTGCGCTTTTGTGTACCAGCACCCAAAGGTAACACACTGAATTATTAAAGCATTTCCCACAAACCCCTTATTAGCACACTGTTGCTGTATTTTTCTAATTTCTGTAGTTTTTTTTTATTAAAAATTAAACAGTAAAACAGTAATGATGACAATAAAGCATTGTACATATTGAAAAACTTCAAGAAAATAATGTCAGTATAATGCATTCATCTCAAAAACTGTTCTTTCAACCTGAATATAAAGAAAGAGAAGCAGAAAGCAGAGGTTTTAGTCCCAGAGACCCAGGGCCATAGGAGGTGTTGAAGCTGGAAAAACTGGTGTTGTCAGCTTTTCCAGCCAATGGAAAAGCTTTCTGTCAGCTGTTCCAGCCAATGGAGACCACAGGGAAATTCAGTGTATGCAAGCCATGTGCAAAAGGTTACTGAGTGCAATAGAAAACATTCCATTAGAGTTCAGAAATATCATTCCAAAACACTTTTAAGGACTGTGCTTTTACCATAATTTGTCCCCATTGAAACTCTTGAATGATGATGGTGATGCCATACACATTCACTTCTATGTACCGAACCATGTTGTCGTCAAGGTTGTTACTGCTCTCCATCACAGAGAAGGGCTCCAGGCCATCCAGGTTGCCACAGGATGTAGACAGGGTGTACCTGCACGTGCCCTGGAAGTCGTAGCTAAAGCCGTCGAAGGTCTGATAATGCACATCCCCCCAGGACCAGCAGGTGGCGCTAAAGAGGGGCGCACACGTGGCGTAGCCCCCTTCCATACGGCAGACCTCCTGTTCTCGGCAGTGGGCGTCCTCACACAGGTCTAGGAACAGGGACACAGTTGAAACAGAACAATGACAAATGTGTTATGGTTTTAGGTCCCACAAAACCAGTATAAAAAAACTGGTATTTTCTTGGTTTGAGGGTAAGTTTGGAATCTATCGTGCTAGTCACTCTGGATAAATATTTGTGCACCACATATCATAAATGCAATTTAAAAATAAATCTGACAATTTGTTCTACAAAATTGGTGTCCCTTCCTCAGATTCCTCAGCAATTCTTTTTGCTAGTTAGCTAAACTACTTAGTTGTCTAGTTAAACTATCTAGAGTCTAGCTATCTATGCTAGGTTAGCTCACTAGCTTGACAGCTAGCTGGCTCCTAAAGTATTAGCTCGAGAGAATAAATGACGTATGACTCAATGGAAATGACTAAATTGCTTATCCTCATCCATTTGTCACTTTTAATAAAGAATTACTGATAATAACATTGTAATCAGGTTTCAGCCACTGTGGATAATGTTGGGACATGGAATGAGTCCAATCAGATGAAGTTTTCCTATTTATCTGGGTCCTTTCTTCATTCAGAATGGCTGGATTTTGTGTTAAATCGGTTTTCAAGACCCGTTTTCCCGCAAATTCCCCTTCACTCCCTTTAAAACTCATGTTTTCTCCCTCAAGGGGTGTGGTGTTCCCTCTGGTGATGTGATACTCTCTGTTTCCACTGACTGTGTATGCGTGCGTCTTTATGTAGAGAACATGGGTAACACTGGCTAACCTGAGTGAAAGCAACCCAAGACTCCATCCCTGAGCAGACACTGTGTGTCACTGGGGCAGGTGTAGGGAGCACAGGTAACGCCTCTCCCTGGATCACACACACACCTCTGCTGACACTGAGCTTGGTACATGACTTCACCCGGCTGGAAAAATGACCACACACACACACACACACACATTTACATGTATTAAAAAATAAAAAATGTTCGTATCCAGTGTTTGGATTCATTTTGGATTAGGATTAATTTAATCTTTCGATTCATTTTGGATTAATTTAATCCACCTTATACGTTCTTCCACCCTCGTAACAGCCGCACTCTTGGGACTGGACGCAGAGTTCGCCGTTGAACAGGTAGCCAAGGTCACAGCTGCAGCCCTCACTGCAGATTCTGGAGCCTGGAGTGACAACAGGGAGCCCTGGACACGCCACGGAGTACGCGTCTGCGCACAGCTCATAATGGCTGTTTGGCGGGCAGGACATCGCTAGAAATGCCACAATGAAGAAAAGATAATATCAGTATGTGCAAATCTGATAACCCTGCTTGGTGTGTTAGAGATCTAATGTCCGTTTCTGTTATAAGCTACTGATGAATTTGCTGTTGCTACACACAATGGTGCAATACAAATTTCAAGCCGTGCCAATGGCGGACAGGCATCACTTACGACAGAAGGCGTCTGTTCTCCAGCGTTTGACCGCCACTCCCGCCATTCGGCAGCGGAGGCCGTAGGCCGCCGTGCTTGTACAGGCCACGGAGCTGCTGCCGCCGGAGGCGCACACTGTGAAGATGCAGTTGCTGACGTAGGGTGCGGGGTCCAGAACGGCATGGCATTCGGCGAAGGGGCCCGCGGGGTCCGAGAGCAACCCGCAGTATGTTGGCCTCGCAAACACAGCCGCCAGGGCCGGAGGGCAGGCCTGGCTCTGGTTGCCATGGCAACCGTCCACACAAGCACCCCTAGGAAATGGGACCACCCAGGAATTGGCAAAGATGCTCACGTCATTCGTGGTGTTACCGTTGGGGAGGAGGAAGTCATTCGAAGCGTTTCTGTCAAAGGTCCCACACAGGCCACAAGTCTTGCCACGATAGGTTCCCGGAACGGTGACCGTGGCATAGTATTCAAGGTCAAAAGTCACACGGACACCAAAGTCAGTCTTTATGATATAGTTTGTGTCTTCCTTAGAGACCTGTACTTTGCTGTCTTTCGAACTCCATGGGAGGTCGGTAAACACCCCATTGACCTGCTAAAAGACAGGACATTTGAAATTAAAACATAATAGTACATTTAGTAAAAGTTCGGAAACTGTTAGGAAATAATAAGAGGAGTGAGAAAAAAGGTTTTCATGTTGGAATGGGTCCATCGTGAAACCTGAGACAACCAAACCCGTGGGGAACACATTTTTAAAAAATGGAACAATAGACAGTAGCAGAATACTCAGTCAAGCAGCGACAAGGTATAAAGGCAGAAGACTCCCTTACCAAAATCTGGGCCGTGTTTTGTCTCAAGACAAAAGTGTATCCGTACACAATCAGGAACACCTGTTTGGTAACAGAGACATTGAAGGTTCTACTGGGCCATTTCTCATTCTCCACCAGAACAGAAAAAGGTATGAGGTTCGTCCCATCCACGCCACAAGCCTGGGACAGTATGTACATGTAGGTTCCCTGGAGGTCGAAATGAAGCCCATCGAAAGTCACATAATGTGGGTCGCCCAAGACTTCACAGACGGCGTAGTCCACAGGTTGGCAACGTCGAACGCCGTTTGTCAAATCGCACTTTTCATACAGCCCACACGAGAAGTTTTTACACACCACCTACAGAACAGTAAGACACAATGTGAGTGCTGATGTTGTGGCTCTATAAACACACGTATGACACATACCAAACACTGGGAAAAGTGTTTTTTCGGGCCACAACTGAGATCTCACAAAGAACATCATCACATTCAAGGTGGTCTTCTGATTAGCTATTCCACGAAGAAGCCCCAGAAACGTGCGAAATCACACCGCAGGCTGTTTAAAGTTGGGATCAGAACCAACACTACCTTGACGCAGAGCCAGTGTTTCTATTAGAAACGTTTCCACCACATACACAGTTTATCATGAAAGCTCAAGTCTTACCTGACCATTTGACATACACGTGCACTCCTTCTGACAAAGACTGTCAGGGTAGAAAACCTGCCCTTGCAGATAGTAAATGCCACTGTAGAGGCAGCCGCACTGGGTAAAGGGGACACAGCTGTCCCCACTCAGAATGAAATCCTGGTCACATACGCAGGCTTCCTTACATGGGTGCTCACATCTGAAGGGGGAGACCAGACTTTGACAGGTAGTTGGACAACCTGGTCCACAAACCTCATAATGACTACAGGGAGGACACTGGACCCCTAATAAAGACAGGATATGGAATATTAGAAGGCTTGAAATATATAAAGCAAAATACAACATGGTGGTTAGAGATTGTTAAAGTGAGTTTCCCACTGTAAGGTAAAGGGTGATGTTATGTGTAGCTGAAAATGGTTTCTCTCCATGATCAAATCAGGATTACACTTTTTTGTATAATGTGACTCTCTAATCCTACCTCATCCTATAAAGGGAAAATTTAGCTCTGGTCTTAGTCATAGTCTGGCATCAAATTGTACCCCAACCACAAATTTCACAAGGAAATTTGTTCTTTTTCTTAACAAATGTAACTTGCCTGGATGTAAAAATGTAAAAATGCGTGAATCTTGACATCCACAGTTTTGCTTACCACAAAACTGAGCGGTTCTCCAAGAATAAACTCTCACTCTTAAATCTTGACAGGCTGCCATATATGCACCAATGGCCTGGCAGAGCACATCTCTCCTGCCGTTATACTCGCAGACATCATAAACGCAATCCTCAAAGAAGCCTTCAGGGTCCAGAATGGCATGGCACTCCCTGAAAGGACCACTGGGGTCGACTAAGAGGCCGCAAAATTCACCCGACTCGTAATATTTCTGCTGGCTAACGTTGCAGTTGAGGCAGCCAGCAACACAGCTGCTGTTGCAGTCTGAGTTCCCTGCCACCCGCCATCTCTCCCCAAACTCGGCTGGAGAGCTGGAGGACGAGTTCGTCCGGTTGAGGCTCAGGTCATCTTGGGGTATGCCGTTGTAGTTACCGCACAGACCGCACACCGCACCCTTGTAGGTGTTAGGGAGAGTGACTGATGCAACACTGTTCCAGTCAAATGACACTCTCAGGCCAAATGACGTTCGGACTACAGCTGACCAGCCGCTCTTAAGGACAGACACTTGACCATTGTTCAGTACGAGAGGCAGGTTCAACAGAACACCACCAACCTGAAACAGTAACATGCAAACTGCATTTGGCAAATCTTCTTATCCAGAGCAACTTACAAAAGCGCTTTGTCAGCTATGTATAGAATATATCCTAACCAGTACAGTAGGCTATAGTCAAATCCTATATTGCCTTAAGCTAACTGGACATGCAATAAACAGGCTTTTATCATCTATTATCTGGTGTTTGACTTAACTTACCATAACTGAGCCTTTATGCTCTTTGCTGATGACAATGCTGAGGTTGTAAATGTTGACCTGTAGCAGTTTTGTAAAGGATACTTCATTGCTGCCTCGGAAGTCATTCTGCACCAGCACATCAAATGGGACCAGCCCAGGGTTACTGGTGCACACCCCGACCAGCTGGTACACACAAGTACCCTGGCAAAGGCAGCAAAAGAAACGTGACCTTCTCATACAACTTGCCCTTTCTAGCTGCCCCAAGAAACATAGCAGATGTAAGTGTATGACTGATCAATGTGATTATTTGCAGTTTTTGTCGTTCTGGGCCAGTGTTACAGTTCACCAATGGAGCCCTCAGACCCAACTATGGACAAGGTCAAACCGAGCTGAAAAATACCTGGATGTTGAACTTCCTCCCATCAAAGGTGTAGTAATGGGGGTCACCATATGCCAAACAAGAGTTCTGAGAGATGGAGTAGCAGTCCCTGATGCCATTCACCAATTTGCACTGCTGGCCAGACTTGCAGCCTACGTTCTTGCAGTCCAGACTCCCGCCGTTGGCAGGGCACTGGCATAACGTGTGGCAGCCATCGTCAGCCCAGAAAGACCCCCCTGCGGGAACGTGGCTCCCATTCTGCACGCATCCACAGCTGTTTGAAGGGACGCACACCGCCCCGTTCAGGACGAAGCCAGCTTTGCAGGTGCAGGTTTCCACGCAAGGCAGTGTGCAGTTTGCCGGGGCACGTGGATTCAAGCAGGTAGCCGGACAAGCACTTCCGCAAATCTCGTAACGGCTGTTGTCAGGGCAGGCGTAAGCTGCAGACAGTTAAATATGGAAATGAGCTCAGCTCCACTGGCATATCTCAGCTAGCTAACTGCTCTTCTTTTTGATGTAGCTTTTTAAAAAAGAAATGAAGATAGAAAGAAAACACTAATAACAACTGTTAAAGGTTAATTCCAGAGAGTAAATCGAGCTGATAAGCCACAAAGCTTAACAGCACAAACTAAATTGATCAAAATATAATATAAACTTGTTTCCTGGATGACTGGTTTCCTTGGTGACAAACATATTGCTGTTGATGACCTAAACGATTTAGCTGAAACAACAAGCTAACAGTTGTTTTGCTGAAGTATTGAGGGTCCAGACCATGAAACCATTTACATGAATTAAAGTTTCTTAAAGTCAATTCTAAAACATATTGGTAGCCACTGAGGGGTTTCAAAACTGGTGTCCCTTCTTCTGATGTATATGAAACTGATAGACCTGTAAGTGCCAAAATAAGTAAAATTGCTTCATGTCATATGCCTAATGATGAAAATAAATTATTCATTATACCATCCAGGAAGTGTCTATGTATGTTAAATAATAAAGGGCCCAGAATTCAGCCTTGGATTACTCCATGGAGTACTGAATAAAACTTGGATGTCCAACTACTTAGTAAGGATCTAAATTCAGTCTAGGAATGAGCCGGAAGGCCAATCAAAGCCCCAATCAAAACAATGTTACGGTCATTATCAGTGCCAGCAGTGTTATGTAAGAGAACAAAGACCGAGTTGCTATTTAGCCGAGTTGCTATTACTTCTTCGATGTGCCATTTCAGTAGTAATAAATAATCTCATCTGCAATTACCAAATTCTTCATTCTAATCAGATGTGTCAGCAGGGTACACAATTAACTCTCCACTAACATGGCAATCTAGGTATTCAGATTAGCACAATTAGATATATACTACGCATCAATTTGAGCTTACATTGTACATTTAACAAGGCGAACAATCAACTTACAGCAATTTGTAACACTTCTCCAGTCTCTCAGCTGTACTCCAGCTCTTTGGCAGACACTTGCATACATTTCAAGAGCCTTGCACAAGTAGTACCAGAAGCCATTAGCCATGCAAGTGTCAAACAGACAATTCTGGAAATAGGGATTTGGGTTAATGACAGAATAGCAGCTGCTGAAAGGGCTGTTGGTTGTGGAGCTCAGGATTCCGCACTGGTTAACACCGTTCCACTTTTTCAGTGCCACCTCATCGCATTTTTGACACGAACTTCCAGAGCTATCCACACACTGCATGTCATCTGTCAGATTGGAAACTTTCCAGCTGTGGCCAAATTCCACTGCACTAGAAGCTCTGGCGCCGGACGGAGTGGTGAAGTCATCATTCGGGTTGCCATTGAAGTTTCCACAGAGGCCACACACTGTGTTCATGAAAGTGGCAGACAGGCTCACCTGGAGATAACTATCCCAGTCATACTGTACAGTCAAGCCAAACCATGTCTGGACAATGACATGCATGCCTGATTGTGACACATTTATTTTAACATCAATCTGAACAGGAACACTCCAGACACGATGGTCAATCTGGACAAAAGACACGAATGAAAAATGTCACATGACAAACTACAAAACATTACATTTGTTGATACATGTACTACTGTTGGAGACAGCAGTAAATTAAAACTAAAATCATGCATTTCAGGCATTTTTTTACTTGTATAAAGAGTGTCAATGTCCTTTTATGGGTATTTTGTATGAAACACTGGAGAAAATGGTTAGAGTATTGTTCTTGTATTGTTCTCCACAGTCTTTTTCCATTTGTGCAAATTTTTTATTTTTTACCAAAAGATACTCAGTCATTTGTATTTATGATGAAGCTTACCCTCACTTGACCTCTCTCCAAACGATCAATCTCAATAGTGATGTTGTCAACCTTCACAGTCACAAAAGAGACATAGGACACACAGATGTCACCTCGATTCTCATTATGAGCCTGGACCTCGAAAGTAGGTACACCACGGCCATTTGCACAGCTCTTGGTGACGACGTAGGAACAAGTGCCCATGAAGTCAAAGTATTGGCCATCATATGTACGGTAGTGAGGATCCCCTGATAACCAGCAGATTCCCATTTGAGGTTTCTTCACACAGGTGGGAATAGAACTCAGCACCAGACATTGTTCTTCGTTACTGCATTTGGCGACGGAACAGTTCACAGGTACTGCAATAATTGGAGGCAAGAGAATCACGGGTCAAATCAGAATGAATGTTTTGGCTGCATTCAATTGAATTGTCTAAATCTAAAACATTTGGAGAGCTAAATGGACGCATTCAAAATGTTCAATGGATTATTGCACTGTTGCTGTTATGAGGAACTGAAATCTAAAGGAGACTATTGCAATTTTCAATGTTCCAAATTACACTTGGGTTTTGTTAGGTTTAGTAAGACCTTGGACTTTTAGATGATGGCTTTGCCTTTTTCTGATGAGACATTTTACAATGTAAATGTTTCACAGTCCCAGGAAAAGAACAGGAAAAGGCCATGTTAGCATACCAGGCTTCGTGCAGAGAGCTGCTCCTCCATATCCATTCATTAGTGCCAGTCCTACGCTGTAGACGCCTATGGGTGCTGTAGGATGGCTCACATTGTGTCTTCCTTCCCCTGGCTGGTAGACCAGCTCCATCCAGGAGAACCTGCTGGCCTTGATTGTCCTCCATTGGTTGGTACTAGGTAAGGGCATGCCATCAAACTGTACACCTGCACTGTCATTCGTTGGTACTACTATTAGTGCTCGGTTGTCAAAGCCATCCTGCCCATTCAGAACGAAGGAGAAGCCGAAACGATTGTTAGGCCAGAGGTTCACCAGGAAAGAGTCATATATCACTGACCAGGACAGCTGAGCCCCATTGAACAGCAGCAGGACTTGCACACCGTGGTCTGCAATGATACTGAGGCCTTCTGGAAATTTAAGTCTATACTCGACCACTTGACCGACGTTTATTGTGTTGTTCAGTGTCAGGCTGCCTGTTTGCACATTCACGTTTGTTAGCTGAGACGCCTGGACGAAGACGCTGTCGTACTGGCCCTGGACGGCCAGAGGAGGCACCAGGAACTCCGTGCCCCAACTTGGGACGGGCAGCAGCTGCTCAAAGACGTGGTTGCACTTTCCGAAGAGCCAGGTGCAAGTGTGACCCACATACACCGCTACCGGAAGCTGCGCCAGTATCCTTGAACCGGTCATGTCCTGGTCGGTCTGAAGTTGCACACTCACATACGGGTTCAACGTCACGGTTAGCTGGCTGCCAGCCGCGTACAGAGCACCCTCGAACTCAACGTTCGCTTGAAGGAAAAGGGTTACGGTGTTACGGTTTGGCCCGTTAACGAACATGATCTGTTTTTTCATCGTCAACGGAGTGACACTTGGAGTAAACACAATGTAATCTACTCCCCATTCGCTCATGGGATAGATGACTGAAATATCTGCCGTGTACATTTTGGAGTTCAGTGAGGACACACATATATCATCAGTAGCGTGGATCTGGACGGTGTTGCTGAAACGCAGGCTACCAAGCATCTCCATTTCACTTGGAAGGTTTACTGTGGTTCCCTGGCCTGCACTCAGCTGTTTCACTTGAATAAAGCCAAGACTGGGTACTGTGACCTTCACAGTACAGTTGGCGCCAACGGCTGTTATTTGAAGTTGTAAGACAGGCTTGTCATATTCAGCAATGTAGTTTTGCATAAAGGCTGTAACAAACTCTTGGCCTGCAGTGTTTGCATGGCTGGTACCTGCTTGCAGTGAGGGAGAGAGAGAGAGAGAGAGAGAGAGAGAGATGAGGTGATGTACACTACATAATGGCTCATGATTATTTTGAAAAGAATGAATATAACTCTAAAACAAACAAGACTGATTAGGTAATAAAGCTTTTTGGCTTATAGTAAAGGACATTAAAATGAACTAAGTTTCTGATTATTCAAAATGTAATGAAAAAGTTCATTTTACTTATATGAGACATATATTTTGATTGGTAAAAGTTATGTGGCAATTACAGTAGTTTAATGTTATTTGAATTAGTTACATTTCTTAATGACATCAAATAAAATTTGAAAATCATCTAAATCACTGTAAACTAGCACAACTGTTGCATTTTATTAGTAAAATTATTAAAGTGAATACAATTATTACTGCTGTCTTCATATTAAGGATATTGTTACAAAAATCCAAGACTTACCCCAAAAAAGTAATTTCACAATACAAACCAGCAGAACGTCAGACCACATTATTACTAGAAATAACTCCAAAGAAATGAAGTTACAGAGCTTCCTTTCTTTCTCTCTTTCTGTTTGTCTCTTTCTGTATAATATATACTGTATATATATATATGTATATATATATATATATATAGATAGATAGATAGATATTTATATATATAAAACTTAGAACTTTTCACTGTGCTTGCATATCTGTTGAAGGACCTTTATCCAAAATGTTTGTCTGGAAATCTGCCATGCTAGCCGTAGTAAAGTGTCATAAGAGCTTTGGAGATGTTCAGAGGAGGAGCACTGACCCATGAACAAAGAAGCTGCTCTCCTGGGATAATTTTAGGCATGGGATTAAATCTCTCACAGACTGGATTACATGCCTATTACAAAGGCACCTGTACATAGTATACTGAAAAGAAATGATCTTTAACTGCAGCTTTAAGCATTGTTATCGAGCTGAAAGATGCCTAGTGCCAAGTTACACATTGAAATTCATATATTAAGACTTGAGAAGAAATACACTGCCCTAAAATTTCTTAACAAAGAAACCAAAACCAAAATATATTTGCATAAATGAACCTATTGTTAATTGACAACTGTCGATAAAATAGTTCATTAAATAAGAGTCAGGGCACAGTTAAGAGGTGCTTTGTCTTTGGAAAAAAAAAAAAAAAACAGATTGGAATATCTCATCTAATCGTAGTTTGTGGTTGACAAAATGACAGACTCCATCAGCTTTTGTGGGTCATTTGTATTTTATTAACATTTTAATGTAAGTACAATCAGCCATACCATTTCTTAGATTGCTTGCTCTTACACTGCATCCCAATTAGTTCCATTAGAAATACAGCAAATAAGAAGCTTTCCAATTCCAACCAGAACAAATTTTTGGCCTTATAAAGGACTGGAAAACAGTTCAATTTCTGCAACAATTTAATCATGTTAATCACAAACAAAGCACAGTCTAAGCCTTTGAAAATACGCTTTAAAACACTGGTTCACCAATATTTTTATTTTAAAGCAAAAAGACACATTCTTTAGGATTTTGCCATTTTTATTTTGTAATGTTGCCTTCAACACTTTCATCTTATTTAGAGTAAATTTGAAACTCGGTAAACTGAAGCTCTTAAAATGACAGAAAAACATCTTGAGAAACTGGTGAACTATTATCATCAGCCCACGAGAACGAAATAATTTGGATGTAGTTGTGCTTAGTGTCATAGCCTGGTGAACAAGTTCCTTAATTTTGCAGCAAGATCTCAATCAAATCCTTCTGATATGTAAGGAACGCAAAGCAATCATCACCATTTTTAATGAGCAAAGAAGCCTGACCCAATCTCCAATTGAGAGTGACTTATAAATAAAAAATACATATAATTACATCCAAAACACAGCATTGAAAAAAGGCAATAATGCAGCAATTAAATCTCCATTACATTGTTTTACATCTTCATTGGGTTGGGAGAAGGGGGAAGTATTTTTGTCATGAGAGAAAGAATACAAATTGAAGTTCAATCACTATAGAATACGCTGTTCTAACTCTGCTAAATGCTGGTTAAAAACAGGGGCGACGCTTTAAGTAAAAGATCCTAGATCCGGCCATCAAAACACATTCATAAGACAATTCTACCAAGGTGTTGCATGAACATTCATAAATCTTTTCGCAGACAATTATATTATTTTTTTGCAGACAGAATATACCATAATCCACTATAAATATTACATAACACGGATGTATGCCATGTGGTGACAGAGAACAAGTTAAACCCATGGATGTCTCATTAAAGATTTATGAAGAATTAATTTTAGCTTACAAAAATGGTATGTATGCCTTATAAATGTGCATTATGCCTTGAGTAGTATCCTTCAGGTGAAGTGCTACTGACACGTGGGCTCTCTTGACTAAAGGATCAGGTGTGTTATCTTTGTGGTCTCACTCCTTGGAATACATAAGAAACTGGTGTACTACCCAGAATTCCAGGCGTCTCCATATTCTAATGGGACTGTACAATCTAGACATAGGACTCAGGATACTCTCTAACTATCGTAACACAGCCAAGACTCAGGAATATTCTCTGTGGTAAATTCAATGAAGAAAGGTAAGATTTTCTAATACAAAATCAACCTGTCGACAGAGATGCATCCTAACACCGAGAAATTCACTAACTCATTCTCCTGCTGACATCTGCCTGAGGTACTGTGAGAACCAGGACAGAGGAAAGACAGGAGACTCTCCTGATAATAATGATTCCCTACCATGTAACTATTATAAGTTGGTTTAGCCGATGAAAAAGTGCTTGTTGAGAAAAGTTTTTGATAGTAAAAATGGTTTTGACTTCAGTTTTTCAGCTCCACCCGTTTTGGGTGGAAAGGAATATCGGATCAGTCTGGTGACTGAACTGGTACTACTCATGAGAAACGTCGTTTTCTGGGAGGACATCCTTATCTTTCACTTTTCTAGAAGTGATTTCTGAGCAAAGACACTTCTTGCGCTGCAGGATGACATTCAGTGATGTGTTTTTAAAGAAGTGTCATCACAGCAAACGCACCAAAACATCTTTGCCATCATATGCTACAACTGAAATGCGACTAACGAGGAACATAAAAACTGCTAGCAGACAAATTTGAACATCAAAGGATCAGGGCTACACTACCATGGGTCCTTTGACGGCGAGTCTTCAAACTGGAACTTCAACTGCTCCACCTTTAAAATGCCATTTAATTAAAGACTATTTAGTTAACGAGGGCATTCAACTACAGTATGAAAAGAGAGCCTAGCCAGTCCAGCTAAACTACTAACTACTGAGCAGACCACACGGTACATCTCAGAAAAATAAGAATCTTAAGGAAGTCGATGTCTACCTAAAGATACATTCAGTCAAGTTACTGTGTCGTCGTCTTGTGCTGGTTTATACAACAGTCCGTTTTCTTTCAGCCATGTTAAGAAATTGTTTTTCTCTCTCTGTGTGAGCAGCACAAAGTCATCTTTAAAGTTCAGTATTCCACACGTCGCATTGAAACGAAGGATAAAAACGTCTATTGTAGTTACCTTTTCAGTTATATATACATATTTGTCCGTGACATTTTAGTATCATTCAAAAGCAAACAAAACAAAACAAAAACAAAAACAACAAAAAACAATCAAACAAACAAAAAAACAAAACAGGAACACAAAAACAAGTACATTTATAGTATCATACACCAAATTCAGCATGCTCTTCTTTAAGTTAACGGACAGAAGATTACTCAGATTCTTTTTTTTTCATATTTTTTCTTTTCTTTTTTTTTTTTTTTACTAAGAAGCGATATGCTAAATAATAATGATTTAAAAGAACTTCAGCACTAATCGGTTTGGATTGTGATATATTTGCAACAGTTGTTCGATTCTGTGATTCTTTTCACATGAGTGTTGTTGATGTAGCACGGTGAGAGGCGGCTGTGGGACGTATTTCCCAATGGCTGACCACTAATCTCCTTTCCCCTCTATGAAGTAACAAACAGATCTTAAGAATGCAATTGGCTTACCGACACGTTTACGCTTCTGTGAATGGGCTTCTTTTGGGGCTACATTGATTTTCCCTCACAGATATGCACATTGAAATAAAAATATATTATTTTATCCATTTCACAGTTCCACACAAAATAAACCTTTTGGAAATAATAGAGAAAAAAGTGCTTTCCAACACATTTTTTAAACACATATTTCAAGCCAAAGAGGGACATTGATCCTACCAGTAATGGAAACTGTCAGCTAGTCTTCCTCAGCTTTCTGTATGATTGCATGAGTTTGAACAGGACCTTGGACCCTTTTTAACACACTTCATCCCCTAACCAAAGGTAAATCATTTCTAGGGAGATCAATCTTATATATGTACATCCCATTTTACTTATTCAATTTCTCTCTGTATTTTTGAGAGGGTTTGGGTAACGTTTTAGTGCAAACTCCCTATTGGTGTGTGGCGTTTGATTTCTGATTTGAATATTGGTCATGGGAACGTACAGTATCGGGGAGGGGAAGGTTGCTATGGAGACCCCTGCTAGTAAACAGGAATTGAGCGGTAAGGGGTGTGGTCATACGCCTTAGTTCATTTGCTCAAAGAATTTATAGGTAGGGTTTTCATAGCCGTGGTTCTGCATCTTATTTAGCTGCCTCTCCTCCGGGGTGAGCATTGGGTCAACCTGAAATTCAGAGAGAGAGAGAGAGAGAGAGAGAGAGAGAGACAGAGAGAGAGAGGGAGAAGGAAAGAAAGTATACATTATAATGATCAAAGTATACATTATAATGCTGAAAGTATACATTATAATGATCAAAGTATACATTATAATGATCAAAGTATACATTATAATGCTGAAAGTTTGCATTTTTGAAACTGCTCCTGCACAATATCACCTCCGAATGATGTACTTGTATGGGGTTTAAATATATGTAAAAGCCCGTGGAAATAATGTTATGACTGAACTACTCTTTCTAATATTAACTGGTTCCTCCATCCAAGAAATCCAGCAACGTTTTGCGTGCACAGATGAGGAGGGATCATCCTGTTTCTCTAGAATCCTTGTGTACTGCACTACAATTTAGCTACAATCGTTTCTCTCTCTCTCTCTCTCTCTCTCTCTCTCTATTTATGTATGTATGAGTTTTTTTTGGGGGGGGGGGGGGCAGTTACTCACGTCAACGATGCCATGGCTTATGGTGCCATACGGCTTGCGGCGCACCAGCAACAAACTGATGACCATCACCATGGCAATCGCCACGGCGACCACCAGCAGCCCCACCATCGCACCGCGGTTGAATGTTTCCAGGACGTCTGGCTGCTGTGATAAAGGGGGAGAAAGGGAGAGAAATGGAAGTACAGATGAATGGATGCTGATTACATTTTTGGTACTCTGGCATCTTACACTTCTCCTCACAACATATTGGTCTTGTACAAATCGCCTTTATCTCATTAGCTATTTATGTGATCCACTTGCTCTCAGTAGGCCAGTAGGAGAGCACCTCTGTCAAAGTAATAGTTCTATCATATTTCATAGATCATACTTTTAATAAACTCACCAACTCATCTCTCTGGATTCCTGAAGACTTGTAGACGACTTGTTTCAGCTCCACTGAGGTGTTTATCTGAAGATCACAGAAAAAATTAAGGCAATTACCAGACAGAAAGCATCAATATTTTTAACTTTATCCAATTTCATTATTCTTATTTTAGAATTGAACAATCTCATTTTGCATATACAAGGATAGTTTTTCCAGTGAAGGAACAGATGAGAAAAATTGAAAGTAAGTCTGTTTCTTCCTCTCGATGGGCTCATTTTCAATAGATTTTTAACCTGCTACTGACCTCTAGTGGTAAAATACTGGTGTCACATTATCATGAATAGTCCATCGATTGAACTGACCAATAAGGTCCAGCATTTATTGATTTAATGAGGCTTTTTGAGTGGGGTTACGTAGCTGTTACCAAATGCCGTGTTCTTACCTTCTCCTCATATTCATAGGTTGGTCCTCTCTCAGATGTGGTGTAATCATACTCGTCTGCAGCAGGCACTGTGGGCAGAGAATAAAGTTAGCTGTAAAAAAACACTCTGAAAAGGGAAGCTTAGCATGAAGGTTTGGTGTAAGGTGACAGCTCTTACTTTTCTTATTGCCTGGCTGTGGGTCTTGATTGCAGTATAAAAGAGACACAGCAGATGAAGGCAAAGACAGAACAATTAGCACTGGGACGCTACTGAATGTTCATCAAGTCTCTCAGTTCGACTTTGATTCAGCACCGTTTGGTGACTTTCTTCCTCAAACACACCTCAGCTACCAGCTTTAGCGGCTGTGTTACAACAGGGGACTACGAAACCTATCCTGGACTCCCTGAGGTGAATGTAAATCGTGGTCTAAATTATGGATCAGAAGCTCAGTCAAAGAGAGCAGACTTTGACAAGCAGAGCCTTGCCATTGGTCCAGCAAATGCAGTAACCATAGCAGCAAAGTGGGCCCCATTTTGTTTTAATGTGAAGCTGGCACCTACTGGGAGGAGCCTGGAGGGGGGGTTGGGGGTGGGGTTACCTATGCGGGGCGGGTAGGGGCGGTTCTGAAACGCCCTCTCCTCCTCCTCTTCGTCGTCCTTCTCTTCCTCACTCTCCGCGGGCATCAGCTCCTCTGTGGTGCGGGTCTCCGAGAAGGAGGTGGTCATGAGCTCACTGATGTCCCCTCTCTCTGTCCGCAACAACTCCTCTGCACCAGGGAGACGCAGAGGGAGAGGGAGGAGAGGAACTAAATATTTCAGTATAAACGTTTTATGCAAATTTATCGCACTGTATTTTAACAAATCTGTTTGATTTGATCAAGTTACATCCTTCGTGTTTTATGTAGCTTAGTACTAGTGTAAAGAGCAGGAAGACAAGGCCTAAAAGAGGTGTTTGAATGGGGTCGGGGGGGGGGGGGGGGGGTCGTACGGATGTCATCGTGGAGCTCCTCAGCCAGGGTGGGGACCTTATACAGCAGAGCTAAGCTTTGGTTCATCCTCTCCTCAATCACGTGGAGGTGAGTGTACACCTGCATACATGAAGAAACGCTACTGTTAGCTTACAAATGCTACATCACTGAAGCTCTGAAGCTCCAGCCTCACCGGCAGGAATATCGTTTGTGATGAAGCCAGGAAAAAACCAGCCTGGATGTTTTTTTGTTTTTTTAACCACTTAGGTTTGTAAAAAAAAAAAGGACAGTGTGTTTCAGACAAGTCAGGGATCCTCTCAAAGTGAAACCAGATGCAGGAACAAAAGCAATGATGAGTCAGAAGTAGCTGACCAATCATTGGGCAGAAAGCTCAGAAGGGAAACTTTTAGCTCCTCGTTCACCACTCGCTGCATTTCGCAACACGGCAGCGAGTTTCGTTAAATGCGCGACCGCTGCCCTCGTTAGTAGCTATGCAACGTCGAGAGAAAGCGTCGCTGGTCAAAACGAGGTAGTTGAACGTACAGCACACCATGTCATCGCATATATAAAGGTACTAGGGTGTTTCAGCAACTTGTTTGACATGCAGTCAGGCAGAGGAAGATAAACAAATATTCCAGATCAGGAACCTGTGGAACTGTGTAGCCAGATCACAACCCCTGAGCGTAACGTCCAAACACACACTGTACTGTAATGCCGAGCCTATTACAACTGTGACTGCAACACAACTAGGTGGGTGGATGTAGTTAAGAAGGTGGATGGCCGGGAGGAGGAGTGGGGTTGGTGGTGGTGGTGGAGACAAGAGGCCGGGCCAAGGAAAGGGGACCTGGAACTTCATCTGCTCCGCCTTCTGGGGGTCCACGGACTCGATGTGTAGGTAGTGGTGTAGTGTGTGTCTCCTGTCCTTCTGCTCCGCAGCCATATAACGCTTCAGGGCCTGTAACACACGTTCTGGCTGTGTGTGTGTGTGTGTGAGAGAGAGAGAGAGAGAGAGAGTGTGGGCGAGACAGAGAGAAGAAAGAGAACGTTAGAGCGATTATGTTTGATATTATACTAAATATCAGTAAAAACAGCTGCAAACTCTAATACTAGCGGAAGAGGGGGCGGAGCCAAGGCCGTTGCCGTGACGGACCTGCGGAGGGTTGCTCTGCACAGCAGTCAGGTAGCTCTCTAGTGCCAGGCGGCGGTTGTTGTTGAGGGTGGCCACTACGCGGGCGAGGTGGGTCTCTACCAGCCGCTGCCTCTCGCCTGCCACCTGCTCCTCCAGAGTCTGAAGCACAGCCTGGAAATGCTGAAAGGGGAGGGAGGGTGTGGAGACAGTTATGAAAACAAGGACAATGAAGGACAAGGACACTTCTGGTGTGTCCACAAAATGTGGTACTGTGGGTGTGTCTGCAAAAACAGACACAGCGTGTTGCTGTGGCAAACTTGACATGTCGATTTACCTCATTCAGCGCCTGACGGTCTGATTTGGGCAAGTTCTTGGACTGGTTATCAGCCTCTGCCCACTCTTTCATGATCTGACACACACACACACACCCATATAAATACATTTGTATATATAAGAGTAATGACCAGGTACAGGGAAGGTGCAGGTTTGCGTCCTTTACCTCATTGATTCGTTTCATTCGCCGTTCCTCTAAGTCCATCTTGGCCCGGAGGAAGTTGGCATGTTCGCTGTCATCACTGGGCATCTCGAAATAAACGTCCACTCCATCTGTAGGGCGGAGAGTTGGCACTGCCATCAGAGAAGAGATACAAAGGGTCAAAAGACACATAGGTCAGTCAGTCATGGGTCAAAAGATGAGGTGTGAGAGGGGACAGAAAAGCCAAGGCCCTGAGAGATAGAGATAGAGAGAGAGAGAGAGAGAGAGAGGGAGAGAGAGAGAGAGAGGGAGAGAGAGAGAGAGAGAGAGAGAGAGAGAGAGA
>JAOYMR010000012.1:4221143-4235728 GCA_025802075.1 Tenebrosternarchus preto | reverse complement strand
ACACACACTCTCTCTCTCTCTCTCTCTCTCTCTCTCTCTCTCTCTCTCTCTCTCTCTCTCTCTCTCTCTCTCTCTCTTTCCACCGATAAACGGCAAACAAATCTTTCCAGTCCACCCATAGGACACAATGCAGTTTGCCATTTCAGTTAATTAACAGTTTGCCTAAGGTTTAGTCAGTTGCGCAAATATCAAACAGATACCGCCTAACACATAGCTCCGTCTATATTCTCGCCTACGCTGCAGTCTTTCTTTTAATGCGAAATAAATATTCACTGTAATTTATGGAATGTATCACAAATACGCCCTTGGATCTTACCTCAACATCTCTCCAGACGCAGTAGGACAACAATGTCATTAATATTAATGCCGTTTTATGTCCCATCCTTCGTATTATTTATTCAACCTTCTTTGCTTATTGTTTCTTCGTTACCTACACTAATCTAACGTTTTCCAAATTCTCTACGCATTAATTGGGCTGCTACGTGACGAAAGGTTGTCTCGGCGGTGCCTGGCTCCGATATCTCCCGTGTCTTGCACCGACCTCCTCAAACTCTCCAATCGCAGTCTGCGCTGTGAGGTGGTTGCGGCTTCCTGCTAGCCCTCCCCAGCACGCGCGTCGCGGTGTTTTGCCTGCGCAAGGCAGTGCTGTGCATTTTGTTGATCGAGAAGGACGCCTACTGGACAAAAATAGTGATTCGCGTGCGTGCAACGAGAGTAAAGATAGACATTTTTTTCTCGAGATGTGTTTGTTCATCTATATTAGGGTACAAAGACGTTATTTCTTTGCGTCATTTGATTGATTTGATTGAAGTCATTAGACACCGAATTATTTTAACTCTTTAAAAATGTACAAACACTTAAGAAAGCTACCTTAGATATCTTAGTTGTCCCTCTCGGACATGTTAGAATTTACAGCTTTAATTGAACCGAACTGAAATTAATTTAACATAACTAAACTAAATCTAACGGATCTTATACTTTAAATAGGACCTCTTATTTAAAACTCCTTATTAATTCAAAATCATAACACATACAGTACACAAGCATACAGGATAAATCGTTATTTCAGCAGAGGTAAAATGTAATTTATTCGACACACGACAATGACCAGCAACACTAAATACAAGAAAAATGCTTACAAATATGCAGTTTGTATACGAATATGTGCAATATACATGACGCAGTTTCTACATCACACCCCGTGTGGCAAAATGGTAGGTCAAAAATAATATCAAAGATCAAAATATTCTACACGTCTGCCACAAGAGGGCAGTCTAGATGGATACAAATTCAGAATAGGCTATTCTGTAATAATAATTAGCAATATAGTAATAAATTTTAATACTGATTTTATGTCATGTTTTTCCATACGTGACTGAATGTTTTTTGAACAAGAAAAAGAAGAGAGAGAGACTTTTCTGCTCAGATAACATGTACACCCACTTTGAACCCAGTAAACTATGCATAATTTAGCATATTAAATTATTGAGCCACCGGGGACTCTATCACAAGCAGCCAAATCGGTATGAGGGGGTGGAAGCGTCTCCCTGTGGTGGTGGCGGGAACATGTTCTGGATCATGCCTGTACAGGATGCACGTATGCTTGGCTTGGACTAGCTGCGGTCAGAACCGCGCTCTACCTCGAGTGCCTGGGCATAACTATGAGATGAGCGATGGTATCCACAGGTGGCCGCTCTAGAGGAGCAGAACGCACGGTGTCAGAGTTGGTAGAGAAAGTGGGAAACAGGGAGGGCAGCACCAGCAAGTTAAAAGGAGGTTTGCGTAAACCTGGATAGCGGAACAGGAGGAGCAGAAGAGCAGAAGCAGAGACTGGAAGCTTCTGATTCGGGGAACTGATTCGGTTCTGCTCCCTGTCAGCGTCCTTTGCCTACGTGGGTAGAAAGTGCCAGAAATGGTGACTGTAGGAGATATCGAGTTATCCAACAGCCCCTTGGCAACACCAGTGGTCTTGGTGAAGAAAAATTATGACAGCAGGTGCATATTTCCTCGGCAGCTCAATGCAGTCGCAAAGCCTGATTTGTATGCGGTCCCACGTATCAGCAATGCCTTGGATCAGCTCACCGGATCACCATGGTTCAGTTCTGCAGTCGGTATTGGCAAGTGACACTCACCCCAAACACCAAAGAGGAGATGGCAGTTATGCTAAACACGAGACTGTGGCAATTCTTGGTGATGGCCTTTGGACTTGGTCACGCGCTGGCCTCATTCACGCTCTTCTTGGAGTGAGTGATCGCTGGCATCCTCAAGAACTGGCGCAATGTCTATCTGGACGATGTTCTGGTTCTAAGCTGTGATGATAAGCTTGCAAGTCTGGAACATGTGTTCCAGGATATCAGGTAAGCGTCTGATTGGCACTAACCTAGGAAATGTAGATTTGATGCATTGGTGGTCCATGCCACAGAGCATCGGCGAATCATGGAGCTTCTTGAGTTTGGCTTGGTGCTGCTGGCTTGTCATGCGTGGGATTGGTGATACATCTGCTCTCTCTGTGTCAGCTCACAGGATGTTTCTGTTCCAATGAGATGAGGCGGCTTTGAGTGCACTTGCCGCTCTCCAAGCATGGTTATGTGAGACAACAATACAGACGGCGAGTTCATCATGGATGAGGTCGACACTGACAAGGGCATCATCCTTTCACGGGCGCAGGACGAAGTCGAGAGGGTTGTCGTCTACTACAGTTGGTGCTCGAGCAAGGCAGCGCGGAATTTCTGCATGACGAGGAGAGAGCCGTTGGCCGTCGCAGTTTGGCTACACCATTTCCACGGTCACATCTACAGCGTCCCTGTCACCCAGATCAAAGTTTGCTGACTTGGCTCTTGTGGTTCAGAGAGCCCGAAGGTCAGGTTTCGAAGTGGATGACGGCGCTACAGGAGATCCACTTCGCCATCTGACTTTGTGCTAACGACGATACCCTTGTTTCGCCGCCTGTGTGACACTGAAGAACTGTGCGAGCCTCAAAGATAGAACAGAGGCAGCCGAAAGGACTGTCACCGCTGCTTGTCGTCACTCCCAGTAACACTGAAACTGATTCCATTACGTGCTGGGTGTCTCAGAGCTCTGCTGGGCGCGAGGATTTGAGGAAAACTATACTGGCCGAGAAGCATGGGCCAATTAGTGTGGGGCAATTTGATGTGGGGAAAAAAAACAAAAAAACACTGCACAAGTTCTAATGGCCCAGCTGTCATATTGATGTAGAATGATGCGTGAACTTTTGCTATCAGTCCACAGTGATGCTGCTTCAGCCTCTCTGCTTCAGCCTCTCTGCTTCAGCACACCTACTGAGGGAGTTGCTGTGGTCCCCTCTGCTACCACACTCCTTGTGTTTACTTTAAATATTAATGTTCAACGTTCTGTTATAAATCAAATCAAATAGTTGTGCACATGTGATCGATTTTGTTTGGTCGTTTGGTTCCTTATTCCATTCCATTAGTGTGTTAGTAGTTGTTACAGTCTTTGTGATGTGTGTGCATTTGGTTAACTCTCTCCCAATTTTACTTCCTTTCACTCAATTTCAATTCTTTTTTTTTTTTTTTTTTTTGTTATTTATGCTGTTTATTAAAAGATTTTTATTGGGAAAAAGTGGCGTTTCATGGTCCTTCAATGCCAGCGCTACATTATTAATCATCTGCCTTATGGACAATGAGTAATTTATAGTTGTTTATTATTATTGAGGGATTGCCTCCTGTGAGCTACCAGTCACGTTCATATTTTGTTATGACGGAAGCAACCCGGCCTCGCCTATCTACTTCAGGTGAAACTATGAGTTGCGTTCGGGGGAACGCAGAGCTGGGCGGTTTCGTCGATCTGCAACTTTTTACTCTGGAGAAATTAACTTGTCTTCTGACTTTAGTCTAAGTGACATGTAGATCCCGGATTTATAGAAAGTTTGCGCTGATCAAACGCTCCCCATAATGTAAGAAGTTCGGGGTTGTAGAGGTGCGGGTTTACGGATAATTCGCCGCGTTGAACAAACTGCTCTTCATGTCGAACTATTAAGGATCAGCGGATTTATTCGTAAAATAAATTACAGAGACATTTTCCAATTTCTTGTGGACCCGCAACATTAGCTAGTTAGCCTAACTTGGACAACATGAACACTGCAGTATATGAAAACGTAAGTTGTTGCTACTGATTTACTTTGAGCAAGAATTACTCTTCCTGTGTCATTTAAAAACTCTATATTCATCTCTAACTACTTAAACTGCATTTTTTCCGCCTCGGTAGAACATGCAATTTAGCAAACATGTTTACACAAGCTATGAAGACGCCTACTGATCTTGTGACAAATTAAATAAGGTTAACCGATGTGAACAACAACCTTGTCATGTGTCATAATAGTCTCTCTCCTCAGTCGCCCGTGACCGAGAGAAAAGCACATTTCCTTTTTATCAGGAATCACACTGAACTTTATGGTGAATGTGGACGAATTGCTCTCATTCCTGATTGGTATCGGACCTTTCTGTGGGCTTGTAATTGTATTTTGTTAGAGGCTACAATTTAACCTATTGATTGCCAGTGTAGTTGTAGCCCAGAAATCTCTGTTAGTGCGGGTGCTTCATATTGTGATGGTTGAATCCCATTTAACTTCTTTTCTATTAACAACGCGGTAGTCGGGGGTCTTTGCAAGGCGACACAATATTCCGGCAGTGTGGTACAGTTAGCTAAGGCTGGACTGTTACAATACAGCTGTTGAATGTAATGAAAATAGCTCTAATACAGATGAACCTCACGGATAGGTCTTTTAGACCAAATTCAATTGCGAAAATATCCAGCAAACCACAACCCAACCTCAGTGACTTAATCGGTTTCATTAGGCTAGTTATTCATAATTCTTTTCTGTTTTCCAGGAATGGTTGACCAGCAGTATTATTCAAATTTCCTTCCCGGTTTTGTAACTGATTATGTGTCAGAGCCAATTAAGGACAATAACATTATTGATGAAAAAGCTTTCCTATGTGGAATATAAATGATTTGAATGCAAAACATTATATATATATATATATATATTTTATTTTTTAGTAAAGCAGTGATTTGTCTGGCTCTGATGGTTGTCATGACTGAGTGTAATGTTAACCAAACTGCTTAGGTAGACTGACAGATCAGTTGCCCACTATGGTTACAACATATTATGTACATTATAAAACAAAAAGACCAGATACATTATACAGTGCAAAGGTTAATACTGGGTGTCTCTGGGTTACTTATGACAAAATTGAACTCAACATTGAGAATTAAACCATTTCTACTTCAACATTGAGAATTCCACCATTTCTACTTCAACACTGAGAATTCCACCATTTCAAACTGTGAATGAACCCTGTTATGAAACGCATTGCCATTAATTTGTTGCAGTTTTGTATATACAATGGTTGTATATACACTATAATAACGTAATACATACATTTTCTTATTGGTGGACTATGGCTTTACCTTATTTAAAACAACGCGAAGCTGAATGCGTTTGCTGCCATTTCATTGCACTGATGTTTCTGTCTGTGAGGTCTCACAAGCCCCGCCCACATTCAGGCCACGGGAAGGTCCAAACGAGGGCGCTTGAGTCCATTTACCGTCACTCCAGATTACAGAAGCTCGCCCACGTTCTTCTGTGGACATGACAGCTGAGCTGTTTGAGTACTGTTTCATTTAACATTGCTATGTTCATTTGTGCAGCTTGGCAGGTTTGCTGTAATGTCTGAAGCACTGACAAAAAAAAAAATGGAGAAATGGATCCAGGTTTAGTTGTAGCCAGTTCTGTCAGACAATGAAGCTGTTAGATCGTGTTCCTCTTATTTTTTTCATGTTATACTGGAAAGGTTAGTTAGGGTCAGGGTATGTCAGTAATGTACAGAATTAACTGAAGCTTTGTTTTAATCTGTTTGGGCAACCACTGAAGGTACAAGCAGAGACCACTGTGTTGTGTCTGATTTTTTATTAATTTTTTTTATTCAAGGACCCTTTATTAGGACCTGAATGGCAGTAAACAAACAGTTCACTTATCATTCACGACCCAAACGGCGTAGCGAGTGTTCAGCCGAATTAACATCAATCTTTAGGCTCGGTCACAGCTGCTGAGCCTTTTGAAGGAACAGCCCTCGTAACTTCCTGCTCCGCATTCAAACCCCACTGCTAATGGCCGTTGTTACTGAGAGTTATAACGTCAGGTCGATGTGAACATAAGGGGAGTGTTCTCATTTCTCACTGCATATCATTAATTTCAACTAATGCCATGGCGAAGCCTAGAGGATCTGTTAGAAGAGAAAGTTGTTAGGCTCTGGGTTCAAGGAGGGTCACGAGAACAGGAGCAAAAACATTCCAGTAGCAAGTCTGAGCGCTAATTTTGCTCTGATTTTAGGTCTGCTGTCAGGTAGCAACACCTTACTTTGACTATTATGTTGCTTGGCCTCAGTTCAGTGTTTTTTGGGGGGAAGGGTTTTATGTTTTTGATGTTAGAAGTGTAAGATTCAAATAAATGGGTTGGAAACCCAGCATTTGGTCCCCCCCCCCCCCCCTTTTCTGGATAATATCTATAGTGCAACAAAATATATCTTCAGTTGTTATCATGACGATTGGCATTTGTAATTCCAACTCTACATATGAAATTGAGGTTTTTAAAGCAAATTGATCATTTTTTTCATCCTGACCAACTTCTGACGTTTGTATCGGAGCTGATTACAAATGTTCTTGTGGGCGTTTTGATTATCATGACATTCACATGTTGCATTCACGTGAATTGTTGTGATCGGCGATAATTCTGGAACGTCTTTATCCAAGTCAGGGCAATGGATTACCAGTGTCTCTGAATATATCCCAAGACGCATTGCAATCAGAAAACATGGCATCAGAACCGAGTACAGCGTGTTCTACATTCTGGAAAACAATACTAAATATGTTTTAGTGAAGTTATGTCGTGCTATACTTGACATAACTTCTCTCAAACATATTTAGCATGTTGTTTGGCATTTTCTTCCTATATGTATAAGACAGAAAAAATGTGATTAGCTTGTGTAGAATGAAATGCATGTAGGAGAGGTGTAGGCTATCTTAACGTACCTGTTTAATGTTTTCGCAAGACTCAACATGTCTGTTCGGGGCATGACCAAGAAAGCTGAAGGCTCACTCTCTTTATATAGTCGTGTTTTTTTTATATCGTATTTTTTATAATTTTACATATTATATATTTTTTGTATCTTATATCATGGCATTACAATCTATTTTGAAGGTATTTAATTCATTATATCACTGAATTTAAATTATATTTTTTGAAAAGGATTGTATTCCAGAATGGTCGAATGAAAATAGTCAATCAGCCATTAATTTCATAATTTTTGCCATTTGCCTTATTTTTGAGCACATATATTAAACAGGTAAAGGCTTGCCTAATTAATTCATAAATAATTTAGTTTTAGTAGTGTTCAGTAATGTGTAACTTTGACACGTCGTCATTAATTTGGCCCCGAGAGACCAAAGTTAAAATGCTTCCAGTCTCCCAGTCAGAAATATAATAGTAATATGATAAAGTATTGTCTCTGTTCTGAAATACATACTATTTTCCTTTTCCATGTACACTGTTCCACTCGGGTCCTTATGGGCCCAGTACTTTCATTACTGTTAATAGAGTATGCTATTAAAAGAATACAATTGCATACATTTTACATTTACCTGACGCTTTTATCCAAAGCGATTTACAATTGTGACTGAATACATCTTGAGCAGTTGAGGGCTTTGCTTTGGGGCAACTTGGCAGAGGTGGGGTTTGAACCAGCAACCTTCTGGTTATTAGTCAAGTGCCTTAACCAGTGAGCTACCACCACCACATTTTCAAATAAGCAAGTATGGCCTATCTGATCTTAAATTTTATTTCAAGTAATGAAAGTTTGGGGGGGACATGCAAGACAAATTCTGGCTGTAGCTGTGGGTTTCTCCTTTATATCAATTTCAAGTTTGGTTTATCTGTAAAATTCGCATTACTAGATACATGTGAAATATTATTTCAAGCTTCTGTTTGAAACAAACATGGGAAGTCACCAGATGTTCAGTTTTGAAAGTGATGTGCTATTAGCTGTTGACAGTTGCATGTTCAGCAAGCAAGAACCATAAGGGACCATAAGAACCCATGATGTAATGTGCAGTATTGCAATTCGAAGGCGCCCTCACAAGACAAACCAGGTATGTCAGAGAAGAGGAGATGCTAACTTCTTACTGGTTTGATCGGCTTGACTTCTTTTGAACTGATTTGGATTGAATCAAAAAAACTGAGCTTCAGTTCATTCCTGGCTATATACGTGTATACACATGCATATGGCAAACATATAATTTGTCACTGGGCATGTGCAGACATACATCTTGTGGAAAAAAAAAAAAAAAATTCAGAAGGCACTGTCAATAGTTTGTCAAACGTAAACAATGCAATAGTAGTCTATACAACTGTCAGGCCTACTATTTACCAAGGGAGGCTTTGTTGGAATGTGAATGTGTTGGAAACGGTATGCGGAGGCAGAATTTTACAACGATGCCAGACTCTCGCTCTGTATCGTTGTCAGACTCCCCCAAGGGCTCAACTGGCCGAATTTTGTGTCAGCAATTGGCTGAGCTCAGTCACAAGCTTCAACTATAAGTCCAAAACCTGAAAATCGCTGATTTGGCAACGTAGTTTGTCGACGTCTACTCTTTACGTTTAGTATTATACAGTTTCTGCATAATAATGAAAAACAATGAAATGCGATAACATGAATGAAATTGTGCAGCCATTGAAAAAGTGTTAAACAATTGAGACCTCGCTTGTATTTTAGATTCTTTGCTTTGATGATCACTTGGCAGAATTGTGGCGTTATATCCAACAGCTTTATGAGGGAAGCCTTTTTAACATTCGGGGGACTGGGGATGGTCCCCACATATGTTCAGCACTTGTTGGCTGAGGAACTAAAGTTCTAATTGAAACCTGCTTGTTAAGAGGACATTTAAAAATGACATAAAAAAAGTTTTTTTGCTGTAATTCGCCTGGTAGATCAGGAAGAGCAAGGTGCTAGCACCCTCCCAGGCTAGAGGTTCAGTTCCCAGGGACCACGTGTGCTAGGTGCTGACATAGTGCTGACGATACATAACTATTACTGAACAGGAATGTTCGCTGGAAATGTTGGAAATGCATCCATATGTAGGCTGTATCTTTCAACATTTATGTTGTTGTCTCCTAGAAACAAAATTAAGCATGTGTTTTTGGATGTTTTAATGTTCATTAAAAGCATATGTTCATGTGTGTCCAAACTGTATCTTGAACGTCTGGTTGAATGTCTGTCTACTGTACTTCAACGCAAGGTCTGTGGCTTGTGAAGTATTAATGTAAGCAAAAATTCAAATTTAGTTTTTAATTCTCTCTCACTTCCCGCTGTATCAGGACGATAAAACTATTTGGTGATGGCGCTGGGATTAAAATCCCTCCAGAGGGATGAGAACAACTGTAATGCCTTAAGCCTAATCTTAGTTTGGCGATTCAGTGCACTCCCAGTAGAGATTAAATAAAATCAGCATGACGAAACTCAGGAGTGCTTATTTTGTGGTAATTTTGTGAAGCAGGGCATTTGTTCATTAATGCACTGACAACTTCATTTCTCATTTCCTTTCACGCTGTAATCAGAAAGTTACTGAGACCTCTCTAGTGTTTCGAGGTGCTTTTACAGTCTGACTGGTTTAATCAATCGCTAATTCCTAGTTCCCCAGTGTAGCAGCTGTGATAGACTGTTGGACTGCAACATTGAGAAATAGCTTTGGTCATTGTTACAGGTCCCATTCCATGTCTTGGTGTGTGTTGTGGAGGGGGGTGTTTTTTCTGATTTTAGCATTTAGCCAGCATTAGCATTTTTGTCCACTTGACAGGTTTCTTGATGCACAGCAAATTATATTTGCCAATTACAGGAAGTATCCCTGTGGAGAAATACCCTGCTCAGTTATGGTGTGCTAGTTCATGCAATACTGCTTCCTATAGACAGAAAATGGTCACAAGGAATAGTCAGTGGTGACTGTGTGGGGGTGTGTATGTGTGAGTGAGAGAGAGAAGAAAAAGAGATTCTATTCTTATCAACTGGATTAAAAAGATCTGTTGCATAAAGGGCTCTTATAATTTTCTCCAAATTCTAATTCTGAGATTAGCTGACTGAGGATTGGAGAGAGAGATCCTCTTCTTGGCCAGAACCCACAATCATTCAGTTGCACAATACTTTGGTTTAGACATCTGACAGACATGGTTGAGCTTGCTTGAATCTCACTATGATCTAAAAATTCTAGGCTAGCATAAACAAAGATGGCCATCTGGAAGGTGTTATTGAAACGCATCAAATTATGGAATGCTGCACTTGAATGCCTTTCATTACCATACCAGACCAAGCAACAGGGTTTGCCCTGGGATCCTTCTCTAGCATATGACTTCTGAATGACTGTGTGGAAGACTGGCAAAGTCAGCCAAGGTCGTCAGCACTGATAAAGTCAAAGCTGTCTGCGAAAATGAGTTCAATTTGGCTAAAACACTAAAGCAGAGAGCAGTGGGTGGTTTGACTGACATAGCTTAGTGGCAAATGTGTACACAGCAAAAACCAGTGTTGAATTAAGATTTATCGTGTTTGTAAAAGTCCTGCCGGTGTTGATTCAGCCCTTTTTCTTTTCGTAGGTACTGGTTTTGATAGACATATCTCTTCCGAAGACTATCACTGGAACATCCTCCCTCAATACAATGCAAACATTAATCTGATTATTAACTACAGAACTAATTATGGGTGTACACTCTAAGATACCCATTTTTATATGTAAACACCACAACAGCTCTTATGGCTTGGCTTCATTTTACTGTTTTTTTCAGGGGGGGTTTTGTTTGTTTTTTTTAAAAACTTCTTTTAAAGCTTGTTGAACAGGTTTGGCCTTGCTTGGGTAACTTCCTGTCCCTGTTCCTGCTAGCCACTCCCAGCCAATGAATTTCTCCCGGTTCGTGGCCACGTCGCCTTGCGTTGTGGCGACGGCGTCTCAAGCAGTGAAGTGGGTCAAAGCTTTGCCACAGTTTTTCTCAGGGCATGACTCCAGGCTCCAGTCTAGGTCCTATGTCATTTTCTGGCTCTTTCACAGGAGCAGTTCAGCTGTGACGTTACATATTTACTCCTGGCACTTCAAGGATGATCTATTTTAAGAGCAAACCTTGTGAGCTTTCTGATCTTAAGCGAATTATGCAATCTGTGTGGTCACATCAGAGAATAGTACAATTACAATGATTTACAGACTTAGTTTTAGAGAAAATAAGGAGTCAGAGAGATGATGAAAGTAATAATAAAAGTCATAATAATAATAATTCTTCTTCTTAATATTATAATAACCATTTTACAATGCTTTTTACGATACGTTTACAAAGTGCTTTATACAGATAAAATCCAAAAAGAAAGCCAACAAAATTGAAAGTGACGGAATACTTACAAAGGCTAAAGGCAGTCAAAAGCTAGTTAAAAACATCTGCATTATAAAAACAAAGTTCAACGGAATAGCACAAAAAAAAGCTAGTGTCAGCGAGAGAAAGACAGGGAGATGGAGGTTGATGGATGTCTCTGGGAATACGGGCTCCCTCCGTGGTGAAGACGGCTGGTGTTGCGCGGGAGTGCTTACAGTACTGCATGTAATGGTTTTATTAGGCTGTGATCAGCGTGACTGATCGTGGAGCCTTACAGTCGTGAATGACCCCCACCCCCCCTCCCCCTTCCCCAATGACTTTCTTAACTCTCTACCATGATAGCTATTAAAAATCCCAATTAGACAGCAGTGGTGGCAGCTGGGACAGCCTTAAGAAGAGCTTTAATTGCGATGAGTTCTTGCACGCTCCGCCTGATCTGAAGGTGCGCGGCGCTCCTGATAAATCGATTTAATACCAAAGCGATTGCCCTTCCCTTAATGATTATCTCGCACTCGGCAGTCTCTCAACATGAGCACATATTTACCGATTGGTGATGACACGCGTGCTGTGTGTGTTCTTGTGTGGGAGGAGCACGAGTGGGGAAACAGAAACGAGGGGTTTTTTTTTGTCACGTTTTTGGGTGAGAGGCATTTGCGGTAATCCTAGCTGGTGATCATGAGTCTGTCTTGGTTTCAATTCTGCCATTCCCACTGAAGTAGGGAAGGCAGTGATTTATGGACACCTAAGGGTCTTTGTGGAGTCAGCTCTGTGTGTGTGTGTGTGTGTGTGTGTGTATCTGTGAAAGAGAGAGAAGAGAGGGAGACTGTAGACTGAGACAGAGGTGGGGTGTGGTCTTGTTTGGGCTCTGAAAGGTCTGCGGAAGATATGGGAGCTCAGACTTCAGTTTGGTAACTGTTCTTACAAAGGTCTCACAGAATGTTCTTTCTGCAAAGACTGTTTTAGCCAGTATTCACTGCAGACTTTGGATTTTAACAGGAGTCCCAAGAGTTCTCATCTGAAAAAAAAAACTATTATTCCTCTCTGAGGCCTGTCGCTAACTCAGGTATTTAAGTGTGTTTAAATGCATTTGTGTGCATGCATGTTTAAGGGTGTATGTATGTGTGTGTGTGTCAGTGTGCATGTGTGCACGTGTGTCCTTGCATGTGCACGGGGCGTATATGTGTGTACGCGTGTGCATGAGTGGGTCCGCGTGTTCGTCTGTGTGTGCAAAGTGAACTTGGACACTGAGAGTAGTGTATATCCTGGTGTGTTTACACACACACACACACACACACAAAAAACGGGTTCCACCAGATTTCATGATGCCATTTATTAACCTATCAAACTTGCTCCTGCCGGTTTCCACACCCATATGCAGCAAAGCTGATTTGAATCAGCCTGGGTTGGTCTGTGCTCAGGACACAGGGCTGCGTCCTTATGTGCAAAATGCACTTTTAAAGTTAAATGAAACTCTGAAACGCTGAAGTGTCGAGCACATCAGCTTCTGAAATGCTCTGAAGCTCGTGTTTTAAATATCTGCTCCACATAACACACGTTTACTTTTTCCCTTTATTTCTGTCTCCGTTTCTTTCTTTGTCTGTCTCTCTGTTTCTCTCTTTCACTCTCTCACCGTCACTTTCCCTAGGGTCACAGAGGCCACGAGAACGTCACGTTCCTGCAGAAGCACGAGAGGCCATCGGGAAGCAGGAAGGCGTGTGTGGTGGCGGGAGTGCTGCTGGCCCTGCTGGTCCTAGCTGCCGTCACTGCCGTCCTCGTTTGGCTCTTTGCCGGTACGGACCACCTCCACACCCCACTGTGGGGCCCTGGGGCCCGGGGCCATCAATCTCATAACCCTGCACACTGCCTGGCCTAGTACGACCGCTCCTCTAGCCACAGCCCAGCAGAGGGGCAGGCACTAAACTGCCCTCACGCCCCTGACTCGCCGTTGGGGTTCATATCCTCCTTCCCACGGCCATTCTGGAACATCAGACATATCTCAAACCTGGAGAATTGTGTTTTTAATGCAGCTTTTATCTGACACCAGTGACACTCATGATCTGATGCCCGGAAAAGTCGACAGTGAATAAGCTCAAGTTAACATTGATGTTACACAATAACGGTGGCAAATTATTACACAAATCAAACTGTCATCAAAATGAATGTACCACAGCTCAATATACTTGTAATACAGGTACCGGATACAAAAATAGGGAGGTGCAAGACTTCAAATCTTCAGTCAAATAATTGTCATTAAGAAAATTCTATATGAGAATTCATATGAGATATATGAGAATATACATATGAGTTATAAGAGAATTCAAATGAGATATATGAGCATTCATATGAGAATTCAAATTCATATGAGAATATATATGAGAATATACATATGAGTTATGAGAATTCAGTTGAGACATATGAGAATATACATATGAGTTATATTAGAATTAAGTTGAGATATATGAGAGTATACATATGAGATTTGAGAATTCATATGAGAATTCACATTCATATGAGATATATGAGAATTCATATAAGATATATGAGAATATACATATGAGAATTCAGTTTTTGTGGTACGTGTAAAAGCGGACCAGATCAAACCCGAAGTCGTCCGGCTAAATCGTATAATTATCTGCAGTGTGAATGAAGCCTGTAGAACCCCATGAATGCCACTTTGTGTGGGGGTGAGCGTGCGCATTTTCTCTGTTGGGACTGATGTGATTCATCAGGTCACTATTTAGCCCTTCAGCCACTGAGGCAGACGTGCAAACGGCAAGATCCACAGGCCCAGACACCGAGAACAACCGAACAGACGTCTACTGGACGGCTGCTCCAACAAGGTTCCTGGGTAGGAGACAAAAACGGTTTTTGTCCTCTCACCGTTCCAATCATGCAGGCGCTGACGTTAGCATAGATCTTCCATAAACATAAACATAAACAACAACGACCCCCCCCTACTCAAAGTCTCTGAGGATCGAGGCATGTGTGCAAACGCATGAGCACGTCGTCGCTAATCTCCGTAATACCGTTAATCCTGCAGAGTCCTGCTTAGTTTTAACCATGAGTGGGGGGGGGGCGGGCCCCCCGGGCCCGGGGCGGCGGCGGGGGGGGGGGGGGGCGGGCGGGGGGCGGGGGGGGCGGGGGG
>JAOYMR010000012.1:4193262-4210943 GCA_025802075.1 Tenebrosternarchus preto | reverse complement strand
CCCCCCCCCCCCCCCCCCCCCCCCCCCCCCCCCCCCCCCCCCCCCCCCCCCCCCCCCCCCCCCCCCCCCCCACATAACTGTGATTAGAATATGAGCTCTTTATTTACTGAGGTTGAGATAAAGATTATGTGTAGATGCCATTGTTTAGTTACCTTAATACACAGGGAAATACCCTCCAAAGATGCAATGTCTGTGTGTGTTTCTGTGGTGTTGTGTGTGCATGTGTGTGCTCATATGACATACCTGTGTGTTTACTTTACCCAGAATGTGAGGAGGACCACTTTGAGTGTGCTAACGGCGTTTGCAAGCCCAAGTACTGGTTGTGTGACCAAGTGAATGATTGCGGTGACAACAGTGATGAACAGCACTGCAGTAAGTGGCGTTTTCCCCAACCAGCCGAATGGACTTTCCTCCTCTGTGCAGCAGCAAAGTGGTTCCACTAAACTGGGCTCGAGGGTTATGTATGGACCTGCCAGGACTCCACTGTATCTTATGAACAGGAGGTTATTATGATAAAGAGATGATGCTGATCTCTCTCTCTCTCTCTCTCTCTCCTCTGTCTCTCTTCTCTGTCTCTTGCCCTCCAGGTTGCGAGAAGAACCAGATACGGTGTGGAGATGGTACTTGCTTACCCCAGACCTTAAGCTGCAATGGGAAGAAAGACTGCTTAGATGGAAGTGACGAGGCTTCCTGTAAAGAGTGTGAGTAGACGTCCATCTGTTCCCAGCCCTTTGGAAAGGTGCTGTTTAGAGGTCATGCAGTGAACACAGGTCGTTTCCAACACGCCATGCGGTGTTACTTCGTTATCGAAGAATAGTATATGGTAAAATGGCTGTATAGTCTTATGGCTCATGATATTAGAGCAGGGGGAAAAACACTGAGTTTTGTGAGCATGTCAAAGAAATACATATCAAATGACTGTTTATGCTATGCTCTGTTGTCAGGGGGGTGGGGGGGAGGGTGTTTCAGTTCATTTCACCAGAGGAATCACGCAGAAAGACTGAAAGACAATAAATAAATAAATAAATGACTGAAATTGCTGGTGTGTTCATTTAGGATCATTCAGAGTGTGTTAGGGTCTCATCAACCAAGCTGCTCACATGGTGTTTAAAGAGAGGGAAGATAAAATCAAGACACACGTACCCATAAACCCACAGATAAAGAAAAACATGAGGGAGGACTCATCTCACAATCAGGGAATGCTCTTCAGAGCTGTGATTAGCAGCCCGTGGGACGTCTTGCGCTGAATGGAAATGCTTACATTTTGCTATATTGAAGTGTTTCTACTCTGCTGCTGTTAGACTGGCCTGTGTAATCCCCCTGTCATGAGCTTTAAACCCAACAGGGCTCTGCATGTAGGTGCAGAAATGTGTTTTTATGTCTGGGTGTTTATGTGTCTGGGTGGCTGGTTGTGTGTGAGAGAGAGAGAGACTACCTTTCTAGAGGGGAGAATTTGTAGTAATGCATTATTGGTAGTTTCATGGTTTTGAAAGCTTTTAGTTTTTCACTCACTTATCTCTCGTTTTTCTCTCTCAATTCTCACTCATTTCCTCTCTCTCTCTCTCTCTCTCTCTCTCTCTCTCTTTCTCTCTGTTGTGTCTGTGTAGTTTAGAAGTAACCTTGCCCTCTTTTGATCAGAAGGTCAGATCGATAAGGCCACCCTTGTGGCCGCAGATCCGCTACCCCAGAGATCACTGCCGAAACACAGACTGCGCACTTTCCGTTTCTTTGGTTTCCCCTCACTGGCCGTCACCCCTCTCTCCCTCTCTCACTGCATCCCTCTCTCACTGCATCCCTTTCTCCTCTCAGCCACAGGAATATGCACGGCCTTCACCTTCACTTGTAACAGCGGCGAGTGTTTGAACAAGATCAACGCTGAGTGTGACAAGGTCAACGACTGTCCTGATGGCTCGGATGAACAAGGCTGTGGTGAGTCACTGCTGCTGGTCACACACACACCCCCCCCCCCCCCCCCGATCCTGTTTTTAAAAGTTCCAGTGGAACTTTTACCGTTTTTTTATTGATAGTTAGTTCTCATATTTACCAACTCTGACCTTTTGGAGGATGGAACGATCTCAGTGTTAAATCGCACAGATCTGAATATCTGAGCGCATGTCAAACGTTTGGGTCTAATACACCTGTGTTTACGATAACTTCGCTGGTGCACTACGAAGGTGCCAGGCGACCAGGCTTTTGTATTCACTGAAGGGAAACGAAGCTTTGAGGTGATGAGAGATGTGGTAATTTCATCCTGTTCATTTGAAAAGATGAATTGAAGGCAAGGGGGAGGGGACAAAAAATAAATAAATAAACAAAACTCTACAGACAGCCTGAATTGTCTAAATTGGGCCACGCTTCAGGCCTTCAATCAGTCACAGTGGTGTGCAGCGTTTTTTTTTTTTTTTGCCTTGTTTGTTTTCTTTCCCGCTTTGAACCCGTGTCCGACCTTTCCTGAGCTCTCATCCATCATGGCGTTGCGTTCGAGGTCCCCAGGGTTGACCGAGGTTTTTCTCTCTTGTTTCTGATAAGCCACCGTGTGTCTGGTTTGTGCTTTGGTGTTGACACTTTTCCACCGAAGCTTACCGCAGGTACGTGGTTGTCGCCTGTGGTTTCTACACACTCCTCATCCCATTGCTCATAACCACTAATATCTGTTACTCATATTGCTACTGGTCTTACTGGTTTGTCCACTCTATACTGGTTTTTAAACGTTATACTGGACTTGGTTAGCTGTTTCTATCACTTAGCCAGTTACTCTGGTTATACATATATATATATATATATCACTTTAGTAACATAGGATCTTTTGGAATGTGAACCTGGAAATGGCCGTGTCCACAGGCTGCTGATCCATTTACCCGGCACCACAGCACAAACCGTTACGACACGTTGGCCCTCATTGTTACTGGCTCAAGCCCTATCCACTTCCAGGCATCCCTCTCATTTCCCAGCGTCCCTTGCTGTTTCAGACTGCGGCGAGCGGCCGTACAAGCACAACCGGATCGTCGGAGGCCAGAACGCGGACGTCGGCGAGTGGCCATGGCAAGTCAGCCTCCACTACCAGGCGAACGGGCATGTGTGTGGTGCCTCCATCATCTCCGAAAGGTGGCTGCTCTCAGCCGCCCACTGCTTCGCCAGCAGCGACCCCTCGTGAGTGTCCTGGGGAGGGGGGGAGGGGCACGTGGAGGGAAGTGTTGCAGGTGTCAGTCCATCTTCTGTGGCCTGTCATGCTTATTTTAAATCTGCATTTTTTTCCAGTGCATGGTGACCGTCTTTGTGTGTGTGTGTGTGTGTGCGCGCGTGTGCACAAAAAATGCAACGAAGCAAGTTAATTCAGCGTGCAGTCATGAGCTTGTAATTTTCAAGTCAGACCAGCAGGTGGCGCACAGGCCATGCACTTGCCTTCCAGTTCTGGTCCTCTAGTTCCTCCACTCCACTTTTTAGCGTTTTCACAGCCCAGACACGCCAACCTTAACGAACTCTGCTAATCACTAAAACCTTTGTAATTGGTGGGTTAGTAACGGCAAAGTGCAACGTTTAGTGAGAATTGGATTGTCCAATAAGAAAATGGCTCACTGAAGTGTGATGGTCTGGGGCAAGGGATTCTAGAAAGCACTTTTTGAATCAGTCAAGGGGAACTTAAAAGTCTGATTTAAAACAACCAATAAAATCTAAATATTTACTGCGGCCTGCCATGGAAAATCCTCTGGAAATGAGGTTCAGTGTTGAAACTTTAAGAATATGAGCAAACATGTTATAGTTATTAGTACAATAATGCTAATAGTAAATAGTAATTACATAAGTAAAAACATGCATATTGCAGTTTCCAGAGGAACAAAATGTTTCAGACAGAGATACTTCATCTTAAATGTTGACCTCTGTCTTGTTTCTCTGGAAATCTCATGTATGTAATAAAGTGTATTAAACATATTTAATATGACCAATCATTAATACAATATAATAAAAGAAATGACTGAATCCAGCAGCATAGGTTGTTTTTGTTTAGTGAGGTGGAATCCGTTGCTAGTTTTAATTATGTTGAGAGAGAGAAAAAAGGTGCTTGTTCATTTTCCAGATCATCTGAACATTCAAGTTTGAGCTTCTGAGCTCAAACGTTCGAACTATGTTTAGATTAAAGTTTGATTTGAGCTCTGATTAGATTGAAGTGTGGCTATGAGTAGATTAAAGATGGATTAAGGCTTTTTGAAGACTAAAATTGTATTTGGAGTGTGATTAGATTGAAGTATGGCTGTGCGTAGATTAAGGCTGGATTAAGGCTTTTTGTTGACTAAAATTGTTTTTGGGCTGTGTTTAGATTGAAGTGTAGCTGTCAGTAGATTAGGGCTGGATGAAGGCTTTTTGTTGACTAAAACTGTATTTAGGCTGTGTTTAGATTGAAGTGTGGCTGTGAGTAGATTAAGGCTGGATTAATACTGTGAGATTTGGGCTAGGGTTGTATTGAAAGGTATGTGGCAAGACATACCCGAGTTAGGTTTTAAGGTTTTGAGTTCATCTCCCCACAGCCCAAAGTTTATACTTAAAGTGTAAATGATCCGCTTCTACCAACATTGCTGTGTTTACATGATCAACATTACTCCGGTTACCTGACAGCAGTTAGATGGCAGTCAGGTGATCATAACGGAGCTGACATCAGAAACAAATTTAACAATATGAACTAAAAGTAATATGAACTGAGATGCCAGTTAAAGTGATACAGGTTTGGTTACTAGTTATCCAGTGTGCACCATTTTAAGAATGCACACGTGCCAGTTTGTTTGTTTTTTAAATGTAAAGTGCTACCAAAGCCTTTTCATGCCTAGATTAATTCAATTATTTGTCAGAATTCTAGGTCTGTGAATAATCCTAACCTGGATTAAGGACATCAAATAAGAGGAGTCATAGTCAGAGTGTTACAGTAAGATGAGACATAAGCCTGAGTATTAGAGTATTAATCATAACAAGCTTTGCTTGTTTTATGCTGAGTTCATTTCACCTTCCCTCCTTTCACCTACACCCACAGCTACCACGAGCCGTCCAACTGGCTGACGTACAGCGGCATGCAGGACCAGGAGAAGGACGATGCCAACGTGCAGATGCGTGAGGTGAAGACCATCATCACGCACATCGACTACAACCAGATGACGTATGACAATGACATCGCAGTGATGGAGCTGAAAGAGCCGCTGGTGTTCTCCAACTACATCCACCCAGTGTGTCTCCCGGCCAGCTCGCACGCCTTCCCCGCGGGGATGCCGTGCTGGGTGACCGGCTGGGGGGCACTCAGAGAAGGAGGTGAGAGAGAGTGGCAGGCCCGCCCACTGAGCTACAGCACCGCCCACTGAGCTACAGCACCGCCCACTGCTGCCTCAGCTGCCTCTCTCCTTTCATTTGATTGTCTTGTACTTTTTGTATTCCTTTTTTTGTCATGTTTCTTTCTTTCTTTGTCCTCTCTTTCAAATTTCCCCTTTTCTTTCTTTGTCTGTCTGTCTGTCTTTCTCTCTCTCTCTATCTCTGTCTCTCCCTCTCTCTCAAAGTATTAGTGAATTTGGCACCTCTCAGTGACCTGGTCACAGGTTGCTTGAGGTAAAAAAAAAAAAAATTCTAACAAATTAGCTTGGTTAATGATGCTTTGGCATATTGTATTAGCATATTGGAGTAGAAGATCAATTTTGTGTGTGTGTGTGTGTGTGTGTCCCAGGACGGGTTTCACGCATCTTGCAGAAAGCAGAGGTGAAGATCATTAACGACACGGTGTGTGACATAGTAACGGAGGGTCAAGTGACATCACGCATGCTGTGCAGTGGCTTCCTCGCCGGAGGCGTGGATGCATGTCAGGTACGGACACACACTCACAGACACACACACACACACACACACAATACACACTCATCAGCTGGTTGCATTACCTTCCATGCAGAATCACCATATCTGTCTCATTCATACACAGGGAACTTTTAAAAAAGAATCTAGAACTTTTCCCCCTCACTCTAAGACGAAAGAATGCAGTTGTATTAAACATTTGTTTCTAATCTCAACCCAGATCTACCATAGTGATTACGCATCAGCTGCGGTAGGTTTGATTACGAATTTATCCGTGGTCCTTAAAGTAGGTAATTAAGTCGAGATCCAGAAGTAATTAAGGCTACAATGCTGTGCGTGGTCATCGCTATGCGTTCATGAGGTTTTTTTTTTTTTTTTGCCGGGTGGCTCACAACGTCAGCAGCATCGACTGCAAAAAAAGCCCTCCGGTGTAAACATCGACCTGACCATTGTATCTCTAGAATGCCCTGCTACTGCTGTTTGCTGTGCCATACGTGTGTGTGTGTGTGTGTGTGTGTGGTGCACGTGCGTTCGGGCCCATACCACAGGAGTATCATTCTTGTACCTACATCCCTGATATGCAAATCGAGCCAATTTCCATCAATTCCTCTCCGCCCGCAACCGATTGTTATTCGCCACGCGTCCGATCCTGAGCACTTTGCCAGCCAGTCCTCACTTCCAGTTCCTAATCGCCTTATTTTGCTCAGCTAGTCTCGAACAGGTTTTGCGTCTCTTCTCACCACCTTCCCCTTCGCCACTGTTTTCTCTCTGCGTCGCTCGCCAGAACCATTCCACTTCCATCCCTCTTCGCTCCACCCGCTCCACCCGCCCTCTCATTTCAATTTCCCGTCCAAATATGCTTTATCCCCTCAACTGTTTACACTGCAACATTGGCAAAGTAATTATCAGCAAAATTGTATTACACCTAAAACAAATCAGACGAAAAAGCAATTAAATAAAATGAAAAAAATAAATAAATATGATGGCTAAATTAGTATGAAATAATCGATGAGACGTGATTAATAGTAATAATAATGAAATGTTGTCTTTACCTCAAATGCCCACCCCTTTTCTCTCTCTCTCTCTCTCTCTCTCTCTCCCCTTGTTCTCTCCACTTCTGGTCTTTTAAATCTTTGTTCAATTTCCTTTAACTGTGTTCTTTTCCATTTCCCTTCACCCTGTTGCTCTTTCTGTCGCTCTCACGTCATGCAGGGAGACTCAGGCGGTCCTCTGGTGTGCCTGTCGGAGGCAAACATTTGGTTCCAGTGTGGCATAGTGAGCTGGGGGGAAGGTTGTGCGCGGCGCAACAAGCCCGGAGTATACACTCGCCTCACCAAGTTCCGCGACTGGATACGCAAGCAGACGGGAGTATAGCAACTTCAGGATTCGCTGAGCTGCCTCTACCCATGCTTCAAGATGGGCAGTGTGTGTGTGTGTGTGTGTGTGTGCGTGTGAGTGTGTGTCACAGATAAGGACCCCAGATATTTACTGAATGTTCTACTTTGATCCTCTTACTTGCGTGTATCATGGAGCTCAATGAATTTTTTTTAAGAAGTGAATTTGCCGACCTTTTTAAATGTTATTTTTATATTGTTCCGCTCTTACACCTTTCTTTCATATGGCCAACATGTTGTCTCTTCCAGTCTTTCTGGATAAAGACTGTTACGATTAAACAGAATTCATAACCAAAGAGTAACCCAAAGAGTGCCTCTCCTGGGTTTGGCGTCATGTGTGCTTGGAACTCTGGGATGCCAATGGCCAAGCCTTTTCTTATCACTGGGGTCATGTGTTTTCATACAGTCTAGAAGATTCTACCTTTCTCCTGCTTTGTTGACCCTTTTCTTCCATGTGCATGATCTCAGGAAGCTAGGCCAGTTGTGAAAGAAAAATGGAGGATTAGGTTAAAAAAAACTGTAAACAGCTGAGGCCAAGTCAGGTTGTCCACTGCATGCCAACCTCCTGACCAATCGGCTTTGTCGCAGCTGGTTGCCCGAGCAACCCAGCAGGAACTGTTCTCCATCAAAGGGACATGGCCGTGCAGAGGAATCCGCCCGTTTTTCTGCATGAAGATGAAAAGTGATTCTGCTCCTGGCGCCTCAGAAGCTGACAAACTACCAGCTTGTCTGAACTCTTCTGGCCCGCAGTCTCTTTACGTAGTTTATCCCCTTCACTTTTGTAAATGTGTTTTTAAATCGTTTATAATTTCATATATATAGCCTATTGTAAACACAATTACATTCTTATTCATAAAATTAAATAAAAAATATTCTCAAAATCGCTGTTCACAGGTATGGTGGCTGTAGTGACGTTTTTCATTATGTGTAATTATTAGATCTTTTCTTGTCTGTTTCACTTAATTGTTTTCTGTTCATTGTGCACGGTTTGTAGAAATACATGTCCACTGGTTTTACAGTCATTCCGGTAACGGTCATCATTATACTTGATACACCATCTCCATTCAGGTCGCATGACTCATAAACTTAATCCTTGCTTATTATACAGGATACATAAATGACAGCTTTGCCCATAGCAGAATCACACGGCTCCTTCCCTTCCAGTTTGTGGAGAATGTTGAACAGCTTAGTAACATGTATTGTTCTACGGAAAGCAACATTTGTGTCAGGCTGCTCCCATTGTGTGCGGTGCAGTCAAGCTAGTTTAGATCTGCTTGATATGCTAGTCTGTTTTTTTCTGGGTGGAAATGCTTTTAAATTACATTATTTGTTGAAGCTACATTATTAGTTTCAGAGATAAACTTACTATTTTCTCATGGAAGAATAAACGCTCCCGTTATTGTAATTTAGAAATCCACCCTCCGCCCCCCTATGGAGAAGTTATTAAGCGTAACCTGAGGAAACGAAAGTTAACGAGTGCCGCGGAAACATAGGCACAAGCTTACGTAAAACGTGCAGCGCGCGGTGCAAGCGTGCTTTGAGATCTTTTATGATGTGTATAACGTTGTCTGCTTTGATAGATGAACCAAGACTGATAGATGAGATGAGCTGTTTGATAACGCCTTCATTGAACCTCGACTGCGCACTACCAGCTTCTGTTTCGACCGGTGTTCATTATTCAACCATAAATGCCCCGTGATTCTAGTTACAATGTGTGGAAAGTCTTCCCTTAACACAAAAACCCCCAAAAACGAATAGTCCCTGAACGAACAATCACTGCTTAACGATCGTTGGCAGGAATGGTTTGTCGTGAACTGACAACGAGGCTTTGAACGGAATACCAGCTTATGAAAATCTATATAGACAGAAAGAATGAGAGTAAAACAACTGAATATACTGTAGTGCTTTATTTTTTACAAAGTATCTCATTGTTGTAGCTTGTGTGAATGTGGACTAATATATGTTCCTAAGTTTTTTGTGTCCCATGTTTGCCCAGAGAGTTTTGTGATGTGTCTTGCACAATAAAAATGGTTCAGGTGCTCAGTTTGCACCATAAACAATGATTTTAAACTTAAGCAGTTGGCCGGCGGTCCTGTGTATAGATGTCGTGTCTTCTTCTGTCAGTCAGGTTTTGGGCAGTGTTGGTAATATGGGGGGTCCATACTCACTATGCCCTCACAGTAGGGGAACTTCTGACCGCGGGTACCTCTCCGATGGCCTCACCACACAACTCTGCATCTGACGAGAGAAAACTCCATTGGTGTGCAATGTGGAGGGTCACCCTGAGAGTAGTTTGGCCAAAAGGGGAAACATCTCCTCCTCTGGATGGCTTCATATGGTGGATTTTCGAAGTGAAATTTGCAAAATGAGGACTATGCAGAGTAGTGCGCAGAGTAAAGAAGGACTATGCAGAGCAAACTCAAGGAAAAATAGCCAAAGTAAGCCAACCAAAGCTATTAAAAGCCTGACAAAGATGTGGACTACTGATGTGTTTTATATGCAAGATGCCTCTGTAGAGATGGTATGTATAAAATTCTGTACAAGATGCAGGCAGGCTTAGAATACAAAAAAAAAAAAAAAAAAAAATTAGTTGCAAGGAGGGGTTGGCGTTCTCATCCATAGTTATAAATCTGTGCTTTTTAAAGACAAGCTTAGAAATGCCAGAAAACAACAACAGGTTAGAAGGTCATGTACTGGTCAGCTGTTTGTGCAACTCAGAAGTTTGTGAGGAGCACCATTCTTGAACACAGACAAAGGTTTGCTGAAAGAGCAACAAGAATTCAAGCCCCAGGCTTTTAATGGGTCTGGAGAAAAGATGTGGGAAGAGAGCAGAAAGCTTGATAGAGTTGATATTGTCTTCCAAAAAAAAAAAAAAACAGCTCTACAGGAGCTCTGGAAAAGCCAGATTTACATAGAAGGGAAGGTTTGGTCTCTTGGAGGACGAGTTTTCATCTGCATAATTAATGTTCTGAACATAAATCTGTAGCACCTGCTTGGTTGTTAATGTTTGTTGTTAATTCCGCCTTTAATAATGTACGTCTTTATGTATCTTACATGTCAGCTTTGGCAGGAACCCTATGGCCTTTTTGAAATGTCCTTCTTTTAAAGATCCAAAATTTCTATTTGTACATTTGCGCAGATATATTTTACACTGTACATGTTGTGGATGTAACTTCAGGATCCTGCTGTGTGTGGGCCATTGCGGAAATGCTGATGGAGGTAAGCATAATTTTCCTCACGCCACCGTTAGATCATTTTTAACGCCTGTGACTGTTTTCAGCTCTCTGCCTGTTTTAGCGCAGTTAATACTGTCCAGATAAATGAAATATGAATGTGACCCAAATGAAATGCTGACTGCGGGTTTGTGTCCACCCCACTCTTCATAGCAGAGCCCGCGCGAGAATGAGAAACAACAGCGCGAGTAGGAGAGGCGACGAGCTAATGCCACCCAGCTGCCAGCACTGCGTGTGCAGAAAGGCATCGCGTGCCAGTTTTGCTTGATTCCCAGACAGCGGGAGACTTGGGAATCTCATCCGTCTTTATTAAAAACCGCGCCTGCTAATTTATGTACTCGTCAAACTCCATTCCACTATTATTGTTTGCCCTATTCCCACGTGACTTCTCGCAAGACTTGCTACTCAATCTGGGCGAAGCTGCTTTTATTTGAAATGATTTTATTTCAATATAAATATGTGTACAAAGTTACAAGCAACAATAGCTCATTTTAGCAAATAAAACCTTAATACATAACCTTAAGAAAAGAAAAAAATGGACAATTGTCCCTCATGAAGGATGAAGAACTAAGGCCTAAGGGTAAAAAGATTGTGGATGAAATAAAATCAATTTGGGTATATATTTATATACATTTATAATATAAATGTACTTTACAGTAGAGCAGCTCACAAGCTGTACATTAAGGCTTATATAAAGTATAAAAATAAGGACAAGCAATGTTGTGTTTGTCGACACAGTTCACTTTGTGAATTTTCTTTCGTTTTTTTTCTTCCTTCCAACAAAGCCAGCCACTCCGGCCCCGTGGAAAATGGCAGTACAGGAACCCAGTCATTTGGGTTGCCAAGATCCAATTGTTTGGTGCAGTAAAGCAAAATATGACATAAGGAATGGACATGGAAAGAAATGTTCAACACGTTCACATAGAGACACGTTAATCTGCATGCAACAGACATGAAGGAGAGGGGTTACTCCAGGCATTTATCCAGAGCCCTGTTTCGGTTCTCTCTTTTTTTTTTTTCTTCTGTAAACACTTTGGAGATGCTTGATTGTGTCGTTGGAGTCTGAAAGATGACTGGACGAATCGGCTCGGCCAGAAATTTCCTTCAGATAACAAAAGATAACGGGGGGAGTGTGGGGTTAGCTGCTGAAATATTGTGGAATCCCCAAACTCTAGGGTCTGCAGCTTCACCCTGCCACCACCCACTTCACTCAGCAGAGGCAAATTCGAACAGCTACCCCCCTCCCCCAAAGCCCCCCACCTCCCCCCTCCCCCACACGGGCCCTTTTTGGGGGGATACGGCTTCAAAGAGACGTCTCTTTAGTCTCTGGCCTGCGTGTTTTTTTTGGCTGGTCCTTATTTGTTTCCCTCAACGGACAGAAAGGCACTTAATGTGCCTCATTCACAGCCTTCACAGATTTGCCAAGTTTGGCAAAGTTTTTTTTTTTTTTTTTTCTTTTTTTCTCATCCAAAACAACCTCTCGAGAGCACAAATACGACCCGAAGAGCGAATGGAGGCTTCGGGAGAAGACCCACGACTCCCGCTAGTTTTCTTCCGCTGTCTGTTCATGCTCAAATTCGTTAGTCATGGGGCATTCCTCATGTCATGGACACATAAATGTGCTTCAGCATGCCATCAAGTAAGACATTTTTTTTGTACTTTTTGCCTTTTTTTAAAAAAAATTGTTAAGATTTTTTTTTGAGGATTGTTGTCCAGCGTAGAGTCCTACATTTCTCATTTACAAAGGTTAGTTCACTGATCCCATCAATACGAGCTCCCGCGGCGGGCATCTCCTTGTGAAAATGCAACAAGTCAAGTGAAATCAAAGGGAGGCATTCATTCACCAGAGGTTTAGGTAGTAGACAAGGCTAAACACAATTAAATTAGGTTGTAAGGTCAAGAGACGACCGTTAAAGGTGAGCAGAGTGTCGGGGAAAAAAAACTTTCTTGGAACAAATTCCCTTCAAATCCCACATTAGGGCTAAGAAACGACAAATGACCCCAAGTAGGGTCATCGAGCTCCGTCGTCTTAAGCCTTGCGTCATCCCACCTTGCGTCCCTAAATCCCGTTCTAGGCGTAGAGGGATTTCCAAATTCAGTCTTTCTTTTTTTTTCCTCTTTTCTGGTGAAAATCCCAGCGGTGGCACTGTTCACACGTGAGTCTGCATTCGTTGCTGGGCGGGGCGCCCGTAGTCGGACTGCTGGGAGGAGGCATAGGAGAAGCGGGAGGAGCCAGACGCCTTGCTGGCCTGGTCCGTGGGCTCGTACGGCTCCGCCTTCTCGAAGGAGGCCGGCTTGACATAGCTGGTGAAGGCGCGGCCGTAGGGAGCGGGCAGGTAGCCGGAGCCCGAGTAGATCGTCTCCTGTGTGTACAGGGCGGGGGTGCTCTGTTGCTGTGGGGGTGGAGGGGGAGGCGGCTGCTGCTGCTGCTGCTGCTCATAGGCGGTGCGTGGCCCTGCCGTGGTGGCGTAGCGGTTGGAGAAGTCGTAGAGGCGAGACTGGTTGGCGCTCTGGCCGTACAGCGGGCTGGGAGAGGGCAGCTGGGAAGGCGTGTAGACGGGCCGCGAGTTGGGCGCGTACTCGGAGAAGCCGCCGCGGGTGGAGATGTGGCGGTCTTCGTGGCCCCGCACGTTGTAGTAGCCATTAGTGGGGTCCTGGGTGGGTGAAAGACAGGCGATATATACACATTACATGTACATTCAGATCCTATATGGCTAAAATTACATGGACTCCTAACCGTGTTTTGATATCATAATACCATAGCTAGCGCTAGCGCTACGGCTGGCAGCTAAGAAACGGTGAGATTGCAGCACAATGGCTGACAGTAGCAGCAGTGATGAATCAGAACCGGCCTCCACTATTACTATTACTATTACTATTCATTCTTCACAGGAGCTGCAGTCCAGGAGTTTTACCCAAAACATTTACTTTGGGTTTAGAGAAAGTATCTTATATGGATGACATGTTCATGGTAACCTAGCTAGCTACATAAAGTAGCTACAGTATCTTAGACCAGCTAGTCATAATGGTGTAGACACTTTAGCATCTTTGATACAGGTAAGTTAAAAGACTACAAGCAGATGAATTACCAAACTAATCTGCTTAAATATGTTCAGCTGGATCATGAAGGGATTGATAATTATCTTTCGAATTAAATAAAGTGTAATAAACTGGTGAAAAACAAATATACAAATCCAAGTGTCTGCAGCTAGATGGTTACGTTATGATTTCACATTAATGTAAGGTTTTTACTTTTTACCAATACCAATGAAATCTAAAATCCAGCCAAGCAAGATGGTGGCCCTTCAAATCAGTTAGCTTACTATATGGAAAAGTTCAGTGATTTTAAGCTACGCCTTCTTAGATTTGCTGATGTCTAAGCAATCCAGAGGCTTCTCTTCAGATACATTTTGTGTAGTTTTGTTGAGGTTGCCCTTTAAAGTGACAGAGCACTTCAGTATGACCTATTCTAATGCTTTGCTAATGAGACTGAATGGACATTAGTTAGATTTTATATACCTGTTAGCACTGGGTTATGGCTGTGACTGTGGAACAGTTGCTAAGTACGGAAATAATGGGCAATGTAGTTTGCAAAAATTGGGCCTCATGAGAGGACATTTTTGTATTCTTATCCTAAATTGTTCATGCTTTAGTAATAAAATCGTTTTCACCGAACTGCTGTAACTACTCTACGGAAACAGCTGTTTGTACAAGGGTAGACATTCATGAGAATTTAGCATCTCCAGATTTTGAAGGCTGAAAAATTCCCTTTAAGGCTGAGCTCCTCGCCCATCTGTGAAACCCCAAAGCAAGGCAGTGTTTGACGAAAACAGTAAGGGGTCAAAGGGAAGACGGATTAGACAATAGATATTGTGATAATTAATGTAGTGCTGTGTGGTGTTACAATAGAGGATATTTCCCTGGACCCCGACTGTCAATATTAGTATCACTAAGTGTTAAATGGCATAAACACATTTTAATTGAAGGCTAATTTGTCACTGTATACAAAGTCAGTGGGAAGTGCAGCAATGTGGAACATCACGGTGCATCATGCCTTAGCACTGACCAAAAGAAAATAGAGTGAAAATTCAAATGCTTTTAAGAATAATATGTTTAATTTCTATAATCTGTATTTCTTCAAGTTAATGAAACAGGCAATTTTTTCTACTTTGGGGAACAGCTTTACATGGTTTGTATGTCGGGTCTGAATGTACTTTTGTCTGCAGCAAAGAGAAAATTTTGAAGATGAGAAAATTGATGAACATGCAGAGTGATTTAAGAATGAATTTGTTCATAGCTGTGGTTCCTGCGTGTAGCCCAGAATTCATTAAAATCCACTTCTCACATAATCGATATTTCTACCAGGCAGTCCCATTAAACGTGATTTCACCCGCTCCATCTGGGCCACAAAAGTGGCTCATCAGGAGACTCTTTTCCAAACAAAAACATGCGTTGTTCATGTCAGGCATTACCTTGATGTCCGATCTCTCCTCATCGTCCTCCTCGAGTAGATCGCTGTGCTCTGTGCGAGATGTCCCGGGAGATTCGCTGCTGTTGGGAGCCTGAGGGGAAGGGGGAAAACATGCACGCCTATGTCACTCACAGCCACGACGCCCTTAACCCAGCTGGGCTCTGACCAATCCGGCATGTGATTTGCTGGGGCCAGCCAATCACGAACGCGTATGGGAAGAACCAATTGCTGACCATAGATTAACGTTTCCGTGGTACTCGCCGACACTTTGTCGATTTCATTCACAGCATGGAAACATTACAACTGTTTGGTTTCACTCTGATATTCGGAAATTTGTATTCATTCATTAATCTGTGTGTCTATGTATTTACTCTGAAGCTGTTTTGGTCTAGTTAGCTTCATCGTGCTTGGCATGTGTTTCGGAGATTCGTACCATGGGTTCCTTGACATCCTCTTCATCGTCGTTCCCGCGGGAGGCATTGTGGTCGCTGTGCACGATCTGTACGCGGATATCACTCTTGGACAGCCGACTGCCCTTTTTGCCTGCCAAGCAGAGCAGAGGGGATATGGGACAGAGGTGAACAAGGGAAACAGCTTTGCAAAGCATTCTGGAGAAGTGCAAAGGTCAAATCTGCGTCAGCAAACTGAGACGGCTTTACAACAGCTACCCTGTTACTCTTAAATAGTCGGCAAATGCATCGGGAGCGTGCATGTGAAAGGCCGCGGGCGACCTCCGACCTTCGACCCCACCTTTGGCCACGTGCCGGCAGCCGATGGACACCAGGGTGATGACGCAGATGATGAAAACGCATCCGCCGCTGACCGATGCGCCTACGATGATGAGGATGGGGAGGGCCTCTGGAACACAGCGAGAAAAGCAGCGTTTACTCGTCAGTCTCAACGAGAGACATGCGGAGAGCTACCCTACAGTTCCACGCCTGAGCCAGCACTTCTGTGTGATGGATCGAAGGGAGGCTGGGTTTCAGACGACCGCAAAGTGCAGTCATTACTTCGGACTTTCCGAGTCTTAATTGTTTGGCGCAGATTGCTCGGTGGTCTCTAACGCCGATCACCGTCTCGTAAAATACAGAGACCTAAGCGCGATTTCATTATGGATGCGGCGGGGGTGGGGTCTGGCAAGCCCAGCCCCATTCTCTGAAGGAGCCGAGGAATGCCCCCCCCGCCACGGACCGTTCTGTGGCTGGCTCTGACGTCCGCTGGAAGAGCTGTAAGCGGTAATGACGTGCTTCACGCCTGCCGAAGCTAATCTAAGTAATCCAATGACGTCCCTGCCGTTTCCCGCTTACGGAAGCCAGCGCCGGCTGCTCGAACCAGATCTCGAACGGCTCCAGGATCTGCTGCTGGCCCAGGCGCTGACCACAGTGCTGGGGGGACACCCCTCGCCCCTTAAACTAATTGATTCGGGCTCAAAATCTATATCTGTGTTATGGGGCAGATGTATTCATTAAGTACACCATCTCCTGATTAAATGATATTGATTCGCCGGTGCATAATTAAGATAAGCACAGTGCTGGAAGGCCTTTTTTTTTCGGGCGGTGGGACTTGGCTCTTTCCAGCTGCCTGCACTGAGCTGACTCCAGAGAAGCTACCTGTCATGATTCATTTAGTGTAAATGGCAGTAGAAAAGTGCTTTCATGTGGTCCAATGTAATAAATGAAACCCTTACATCAGGGGTGTCCGATCTTATCCCCAAAGCGCCGGCGTGGCTACAGGTTTCCTCGTCCAGCCAATCAGGGGCAAGGACCATATCGCATTTATTTAATCAGGTAATCTCAATGTCCTAACGACCAATTGGCTGTACCAGTTGAGCACCTGCTTAGATGGAACGATGGACGTCCGTGGATAAAACCAGCGTACGTTTTCCCAAACCGCTCTGAGCGATCGCTTCGTCTTCCCCAGGCCGGAGAGACCGCGAAATCCCAGTCGCAGAGAAGTGGCCTGGCATAAATCTGTCTTCCTGACCCGCCAAGTCACTCGGTCAGAGCTTTACCTGGCGGCCGAGGACCCCTCACCTTGCTCTTTGAGGGTGACCAGTGCCGTGCCCGATCCAAAGCGGTTCCAAGCCGTGCAGTTATAACGCAGCTGGAAGTCCGGCGCCAGTGTCTCGGACAGGACGAGGGAGGACAGCACGCCGCGGTCGCTGTTCACCGTCTGCACGGAGAATCGTCCCGAGGAGCCGGATGCCAGATTCATGTCCCCAAATGTCCACACCTGAGGGCGGAGTTTCAGACAGCGTTCCGTCATTGCACATACCAAAGAGCGGGCGTGGTCTCAAACAACGAACCACTAAACAAGATGGTATGCTTTGTGCAGCTCTGTACAGTGGGGCACTGTCTGATTTTAACACAACATAAAATCCATATGAATTAATGCAGCTTTATGCAGGGGAATTTACCTACCTATAGACTAACCAACCCAATAGAAACGTTCATACACACACACACACAAACAAGTAGCATTTAGTGTCTGAGGTGACATTTTTTCTCCCGTTGTTCTGGTTGAGTGTATTCGTACAGCGACATGGCCCGTTGCTATGGCACTAGGGCTCGGAGGAGAGCAGTACAGACCGAGGTTGGGGGGGGGGGAGGGGGGGGTTCCTGTTTTTCATCAGGTCAGTAGAGAAATACAAAGCTGCTCAGAGGAGGGTTGGCGAACATGAAGCATATGTTGTGTGTCTTTGTCTGGATGTGGGGTAGGGTGGGGTTGGTTGGGGGGGAAGGGGGGGGTTTGCTGGTTAGCCCA
>JAOYMR010000012.1:4178978-4193162 GCA_025802075.1 Tenebrosternarchus preto | reverse complement strand
GCCGGCCCCCGCGGCCCCCCGCCCCCCCCCGCCCGGCCCCCGGGCCCCGCCGCCTTGCTGGTTAGCCCACCACAGTGCCTCCCTCTGCAGGCCTGAACTGATAGGATAACAGCCCTGCATCCAGACAAAAACACTCATCTCTCTCTCTCTCTCTCTCCCTCTTTCTCTTGTTGTGTATCTCCACTGCATATCCTCTCTCTCATCCTCAGTTGTATTCCTCCTCTCTCCCTGTCTTACCCTTCACTCCTTCTCTCTGTTTCCAACCTTGGACCCTTATTATCTGGCGAGAGGCAACCCCACGTTGAAGGTGTGAGGGGGGGTTATAGAAACTGAGTGCTAATTGCAAGGTATCAGGCTGGGCCTGGTGTGTGTGTGTGTGTGTGTGTGTGTGTGTGTGTGTGGGCGGAGGGTCTGGAGGGGCATGGGGCCAAGCCCCTTGCTTATGGAGCCTGACCCCAACAAGTCTGACCTCCGCACACTGTAGAGGTGTAAGAGCTGCTGGAGTAACTGCCTCATCTAGCAACCTCTAATAGGGCGCTGTGTGTGTGTGTGTGTGTGTGTGTGTGTGCACGTGAGATGCACAAACAGGCCACAGGCAGTGAGAGTGAAACAAGGAAGTAGAGAGAAGAGGTTGTCTAAGATCTTGGCAGAGGGGTTGAAGGGGTTTGGTGTGGGATGTGGGACGCGGGACACGCACACACTCACACTCACACACACACTCACACACACACACAGGCATACAAAAAACAAAAAAGAAACTGCTTGGGGTAAAACCTTGTCAAGAATGAGTCTGCACCGAGTATAAGATACCTAACAAAGACAGCTAACAAACACTCTCTCTCTCTCTCTCTCTCTCACACACACACACACACACACACACACACACATAGAGGCAGTAGAGAACTATCTTAAGGTGGAAGCACACTTACGATTTTGTCAGGGGGAGGGCTGCTCCCCACCAGACACTCCAGCTTGCCCTTGGAATGCTTGATAGCCTGCTGCGTAGCATCAGCCGTGATGATGGGTGGACCTGAGGAGTGTGTGTGGGAAAGAAGAGAGTGAGAGGGAGCTGGAGGCAGAAGTGTGTGTGTGTGTGTGCGTGTGCGTGTGCGTGTGTGGAAGGTGACGGTGGAAATTCAAGACACAGAGGCACGAAGAGGTTTAATGAGTAAGGGACGGCGAATCACGGCAGAGCGTGTCTCAAGCGTCTAGCGCATCCCAAAATAGAGTGAGTAGTGGTTCTTCTTCTGACATGTGAATTCATGTATGTGCTACTAATGACCTTAACGAAGTTGGTGGGGGGGGGGGGTTCGTTTACCGTTGACGGTGAGGACCACGTCTCGCTCCGCGACGCCGATTCGTGGCACGATGGCTTTGCAGGTGTAGGTTCCGGTATCTTCCTGAGTGACGGCCTTCAGCTGGAGCGAGTTGCTGTTGCTCAGCACCTGCCGTTTTGGGGAGAGCCGCCGTCAGAACCGCCGCGGGAGCAGGTGAGCGCCTCTCAAAGCTTAGACTATCGCTCGCATTAAAAAAAAAAAATTATAATAAATTATAATAAATTCCCGCTTCGCTGGTGAATCGCATGCTGTGATATTTTATTCGCAGCCTTTAGAAGGCCTGCATTACTCAGACCTGGGTAACTGCTGGATTTGGCTAAAATGATCATGTGTAACAACCGCAAAAAAGACGTAGGTTGTTCGTAGCTTTCCGGAAAAAGGTGAATCTTACAACTAGCTGTGAACAGCGAGTCTATGTGTAGCCGTAGCCTATTATCCGTACTATTCCGTGAGTATAAAACTCTGTTTGGACAGCTGTTCAGCGTCATTATCGCAGCATCGATATTTCCAGAAAGAGGCTGAAAAAGGAAAAAAACGAACCAAAACGAAAAAAAAAAAAAAAATCTCCAGCAGTGAGCGGTTTATTTGAGACAGCACCGCAGCCCCGCGAGAATGTCATTACCATTAACACCAGTCATCCGTTTCATAGCTGCCGCCTCGCAGTGGAGCGAGACCGCTGCCACCAATACCGAGGGGAGACCTTCGACTTCAGCTGAAATTTCGCCCGCAGCCATCTTAATTACAGTCTGCGGTGCTACGCCTCGTCCTCTGAGCCGACACACTTCTAATTAAACCTACCGCGATGGTGGGGTTCGCTCCGCGCCCCCCCCCCCAGGCGCGGGCACGCCGTCTCACCGCCCGGCGCGCTCTCGCCCGCTCTTTAGAGCCAGCGGGCCATTGGACGCCCCTTCCCCTCGCCGACCCCGCCAAACTCCGATTAATCCGTTTAGTGCCCGCCTTCCTTTTTTTTTTTTTTCTTTTCCCCATTCGCTCTTCGTATTAGCCAAATAATCCCATATCACACTGGGGGATTAGATCAGCAGTGTTCTTATACAAGGCAAGCCAGTTGCTTTAGCACATGCCTCCAGCTGTCATATCCGGGTCAATTTCTTTCCCAAAACCCCCTATAACAACCCCGATACTTTTGCGGCAGATGGCTCTTGCTGTAGGATCACCGCGATCTTGCGGACGAACCGAACCCAAGATGACAACAGAGCTCTCGGCACCGGGAGCCGATCAGCCGCACTTCGGCCTAGTGCCGTGCCCTTCCCGGATCAATACAGATCATCCCTGCAAAGTGAGATGGGTCGCGGGCCGAACCGTCAGAGATAGAGGTTCACCAACGTTATGAGACACACACAGAGAGAGAGAGAGAGAGATACGGAGGAGAGCAGCCTACCACACTGGAGCCTTGCTTGGTCCAAGCCAGGGTGAGTGGGGGGTTACCAGTCCACGAGCAGGTGAACGCAGCGTCCATGCCTGTGTCCACCGTCAGCGGCTTGGGCTCTGAGAGCAACCTGGGGCCGACTGTCGTGCGGCGGAGAGAGAAGGGGGTGGGGGGTGGAGACGGGCTTAAGAGGTGGGACGCAGGTTTCGCCGCGGCGCAAGTTCATCGCGAGCAACATCTTTAATAAGAGCGTCTCACGAGAACAGCAATCCTGGCGATCGTGTTTCCTGAGGATCCTTGTGAGTGACTAGAACCCAAAGTCTATTACGCTGAGCTTCATGCACAATGTCAATGTCTGTGAAATACAACTTTCAGATCGAGGCCATCCTGGAGGAAAATTGGACATGGCCTAATGTGCTCACAACTATGTAAACTGGGAGATAAGGGCTGTACGACTGGTCGGCTGTATGGGGAGTGATGCTCTATGCTGCAGTGTAAAAGGCCTCGCGAATTGCTGTTCACGTCAGGCAAAGAATTGATTCAATCTGTCCGTGCAACACGCTACATGACATCTGAAGGACAAAGCACATAAAGCGAAGCGAGATAGAGATCAAACGCTCATCCTTCGCAAACAGGTTTCGTTGGCGCACCGGAGAAGCTGGCGCGTTCTCCTACGGCTGAAGCAGCGGGAACTACGAGCGTTGGGCTTACACTGCACATCCACCAGGGTGCTGACGTTGGTGCTTCCCACAGAGTTGGACACCTCGCAAGAGACGGGGTCTGTGAAGTAGGAGTGGTCCACCGTGACCTCCAAGCTGTGACCTTTGGCCTCGGAGATGGGAACGCCACCTTTGGACCACCTTTTGAGCAGAAGATGGCAAATGCCTTAATAAAACCTCCGTATTGAACAGTCTTACTTTAAACATTGTGCTTGAACATTTATTACGTATTGTGATTATATTGAATATTTGTACACTGACTAACTACGACAGCCTGAACTGAAATCGATGAAATCAGTCTGAAGCAAAGACACACTGCATATCCAAATCCTAATCAGGCTTTTATATCTCCATCCTGCTTTGATACCGTGGTAATTTGGGATTACGTGGTGATGGACTGGCTTTTTACCTGTAGCCCGTGATCTCGGGGTTGGCTGTGGCGGTGCAGATGAACAGAACCTTGACTCCCTCCGTCACGGTCTGCGGCTGGACCGACAGGGTCACCGCAGGCGGGTCTGGAACACAATGACTCGGGCATCACGCGGGGCTGGAGCGCCGGGTGGCGTGGAGTTCTCCAGTCCACCCAGCCTTGCAGAGTCCAAAAGCCTGTGCGCATGTTGTGCCCTCCCTGTTCTAACCCACCCGATCCAAGCTCAAGGTCTCGTGAAAAAACCTCGATAACTGGCTGATTCTAGTGGTGGATTTGGGGTAGTGGAGGAGACAAAGTCCAGTTATGCACAGGGTTTGTGAATAAGAAGCTGTGTTACAGTGTTACAGTACAGTGTAAGAAGGTGTTACAGTGTTACTGTATCTCAGATCTGAAATGTTACTTGTTTATAGAGCTAAAAAGAGGTCAGCTCATGCTCTGATCAAAACATTCTGTTCTCCACCTACGCTTTGCGGTGATGGGGGTTAGAGGTTCAGCAGTTTTTCGAAGAGAAGGAGGTGGTGGTGGTGGGGTGGTACTCACGCTGGACATTGATGGTGACGGAGGTCTGGCGTCCGGCAGGTGCAGCAGGATTTAGGACCCTGCAGGTGTAGGTACGCCCAGAGTCCCTGTCCTCGGGCACCATGGGTAACAAGCTGACCGCCGTCTCTCTCTTCCCATCTTCCATCAGAGTCTGAGCAAATATACCAGGCCAGTATGCAATCAGTACAGCACACCACCAATCAATATAACACACCACCTGATGCGCTCAATCGTGTATTGATTTGGTACTCAGTCATTCAAATGATGACTTCCAGAAGATGCTATAATGTGTAATCACCATAAATTTATTTTTAGGGTGTACATGGAAATTTGATGAACTGCCACACAAGCCTGCTCTTAGCAGTGTTGTCTTCTGGAAATCACTTCCCTTGATGTGATGGGCCCTATCGACCACCCCCCTCCCCTCTCTGGTAAATTGAAGCGGGTTAATCAGCTCTAGGACTCATCCTTCACGTTGGCCTTTCCTTACTGGTGACTCATCCCCCATGCGTCTCCTGCTTGCCCGTGTCGGTTTTTATAAATGACCTGCATGCACAGCCTGAGCGGGAAGAGGACCAGCTAATGCCAGAGGTGCCATCCCTGCTTCAGCCAGCCACACGTCCCCCGATCGCCATGACGTGACTGTCCGGCATCACCGGGGGTCCCCTTACGAAGAAGCGCGCGAGGGTTTTTTGAACGGCGGTGCGGGGCTGGGTAGCTAGGGGCAGGGGTGATTACCGTGTGCACAAGGGCATTATGGGAGGGAGAGAGAAGGGGCCCAGTTGATGGCATCTCGCACGAAACTCACTTGAGGCTTTTATTCCAGACTGAGCAGCATCGCTCCATGTCAGCACCTTTTCACGGCGTCTCTTCTACCACTGTACTGCCCCTGTACTACCACTGTACTGCCCCTGTACTGCCCCGGGTTCTCATCCTTAGCTCCTGCTTAACGGTTGTTTTTTTTTTTTTTTCCTTCCCTTCCACTGCCCCGTCTCGCTGCCTCCCTCCTGGAATTCAGTGTCTTTTCCTCTTGGTCTCGCTCACTCTCGTCTCAAATTCGGCTCGACCTCATCTCACTCTCGTCTCACGCGCAGCCCTTGCCTTTGTTTCCCTCCACCTCTAATGTCAACTTCGTTTCTCTCTTTCATCTCTCTTATCTCTCTGATTCTTTGTCTTTCTCTCTCTCGTGCCCCCTCCCAACCCCTCCCCCCCTCCTCTTCACGTGAGCACGGATGCCAGCTCTCTGCCCTTTGTTAAATGCAGAGTTTAGTGCAGTTTAGCGTGGTCAGAGACCATGACAAATGTGACACTTTCATGACTGCCGGCAGGCTCACGCTCTGCCGCGCTCCCCATTGTGTTTCACCATTGTTGTGGATGATTTCTCCTCTCCCATCCAACCCACCCCCTCCTCCCTCCTCCTCCTCCTCTCTCTCTACTCGTGCTGTTTCTCTCTCCGTCTCCCTCCCTCCCTCATTCCCTCCTCACTCTGCCTTTTCCCGCTGCTGAGACTTCGCTGTATCAAAATGCTCGTGCCTGTCTGTGCTTCGACATGCTCCATTTGTGCAAGAGTGCCAGGACCCTCAAAGAGAGAGAGATAGAGCACGCGCTCTAGAGAGAGAGAGAGAGGGAGAGAGGAAGAGGAGGAAAGAGTGAGAGAGAGGAGAATGAGAAACTGAGAGGTGGAATACGGGAAGAGGTGGGGTGTTATGATGCTGTCAGGAGGGAGGTGGAGAGGGAGTGCAATGGTGGGAGAAGTACAGCAGCTAAAAGAGTAACACCTCAGTGACAGAAATGCATGAGATGTGCAGAGAAAGGAGAGAGAGAGAGAGAGAGAGAGAGAGAGAGAGAGAGAGTGAGGGAGATGGAGGGAGAGTTTCCAGTGTTACAACTTTTTTGGGTGCAGTGCAAGTAGCGCAGATGAAAACAGCAAAAGCTGCTGAAACCAGCGGTGAGTCGAAAGTGCTGAGCCCGTGACCTGGGGGTGGGTGGGGGTGGGTGGGGGTGTTGGAGGGGGTGGAGGGGAGTCCACTCACCTTCGAGTAAATGGCTGTGTGCATGACTTCTCCGTCCCGGTACCAGGTGATCTCGGCGGCGGGTTTGGCTCCCGACGCTCGGCACGTGAGGTTGTGGGGAGTGTGAGCCTTCAGGCGCACCACAGGACCGCCTTCCACCACGGGGTCTGAAGGTGGCACTGCAAGGTGGGAAATACGGAACTGAATACAACCGACAAGACCAGAAGGGGTGGGATTTGAGTCGTGGAGCGGACAAACGCGCGAGGAGCCCCCACGGAAAAATTCCTCTCCATTTCTCGTGCGCGGTCATGGAGCGGGTCCAGCTTTCGTAAGCGGGCGGAGGGACAGGGTGATTTGTTTTCACTGCCCTCCTAGCAGGACTGTGCTTAATCATTACAGCCGCACATCCAACTGCCTGCGAACGGCCGATTTATTTGCTTTTCAATAAATGGAGGCGGAAAGTCTCTGATAAAAGGGGCTGAACAGCGCGCGCGCACACACACACACACACACACACACACACACACACATACACACGCACACACACACACACGCACACACACACACACAGTTCTACGCCCCACTTTTTGCCCTCCCGGATGTATTCTCTGGCTGAATTGTAAGTCTCTCCTGCCTGGATGCTAATAGAATCGGTGCACGAGGAGATTTTCGTTTTCCTGCCGAATTCCCGCCACTGTGGCCCTTAGTCCTGACTGCTTTGACTACGCGTGAATGTTTCGCTCTCATCCGAATGCATCTCTTTCCTCACACGCGCGCACATACACTGACTCACACACACACACACACACACTTCTCTCTTGCTCATAGTCCGCCTGCAGACGACACGCATGCCGGTTGCTTCAGCTTTTGGCCAGGCCTGGACAGAGTGACATCACTTCTTCCTTCAGGAGCCCCGTGTTCCTCACAACAGCACAGTTTGACCACAAACGGTTTGGCCACAATTTGGCCACATTTCACGCTCTGGTAACACATTAATCACTTGGTTTGAGCGCTGTCATTTGCTGTTACAGGCAAAATTAGGGTAATAGGAAACACTGCTCAGTGACGTTTCCACCGTCGGCCACTAGGTGTCAGCAATGTTGCACAGCCTCGAAATCCCCAGCGAGTTGCCCTCACCGGCCCAACCCAGCTACCCCCCAGCGCACGCTAAATGGCGGTGAATGCGAAGATCATTCACGTCGCGTTAACATTACAGCCGCCCCGAGGTTGACAGGTTCTGTGAGTCACCCTAGAATGTGCTAACTGTGCACAGTTTGAATCTGAGCCGTCCACGCGAGTCATTTGTGACTGCGGCAATCACATTATCCCGGGCCCTTCACACCGGGGATTATGGGTCGTAGTGACGAGCTGTGAGACGTTTTTCCTCACCCGCTCCATCAAGTCGGTTTTGCTTGGTTAAAAATAAATAAATAAATAAAAAATACTGCCAGGCAATGATTTAAAATTGAGAATAAATTATGAAGCCATGATTTACTGGAGGGGGAGGAGGGAGGTACTTGAGAAAGTGTTTATGCAGGGAAACAGAAAGTTGCAGTGTTTCACATTTCAGGCAGCACTTTAAATGCTGCTAATGATACTGGGCACTGAGGAATGAGAAACACTGTGACTCCTCCTGCAGTTAATAATCACTTAGTAGAGAGAGGCCCTCAATGTCTCTCTCTCTCTCTCTCTCTCTCTCTACTCTCTGTTGCTGTCTGTCACACACACACACACACATGCGCCCGCTTACCCAGCACAGTGAGCCTTGCCCGATGGGATCGTAGACCCGCCTGTGTGGCCTGGCATTCATAGATTGCGTCGTCTGCCAGCTCAGCCGATTCGATCACCAAGCTGTGCTCTCCTGACAGTGGGTCTCCCATCAGGGAGTAGCGAGCCCAGCCTGGCGAGGGAAAGACAAGGATGGGGTGCGCACACACACACACACACACACACACACACACACAGACATACGTCAGAGCTGGGCACGCGAACAGGGAGATCGGGTAATGGCTTGTCTGACACTTTCGAGAGGTTTTAGTGACTTGCGGCGCAGACGAGAGTTTAGAACCGTGCGCACGTGTTGCCCAACATCCTCTCCACCCCCCCCCCCAACCCGATGGCATCAGCTGACCACGCAATGATGTTGGAAGCCACTGAGAAAATCGCTTTAAATGTCAGAGCTCAGGCTGATTGATTCCTCATCCTAGCCGGACTGGACAGCTGAGATGATTAGACAAATTAAATGAGTTTGTTTGCCTTTTATCATACATCCACTCGATAAAGCAGCCTGAGAGAAGCCCAGCCAATGGCATTTCCTCCCACGCACAAAACACACTCCCACTGAACGCTAGTCATCATAGCATGACCTTTACCTGCTGGATCAGCGCTGAGCTGGGTCTTCTGCTCTATAATTGAAATGATTATGGCGGTGATGAGAACAAACTTGGCTTTTATTAGTGTTCTTCTCACTTGAGTTAGCATAGCGACGTTAGCATAGCGACGTTACATACTCACAGCTGAATTTTTGGTAGGCGCGAGCCAGAATTCACCCTGGATTGAAAATGCTTTGCATTTGCCCAGTACATATCCAGGGAGAGCCCAATATAATTATTTATATACAATTGTTATTTATTTTTAGAATAGACTGTGAAGCTCTTACCGGGTAAATCTCGTTCTCCACCAAGAGCCAAGCCATCTTTGGTCCACTGGACCATGCTTCGATATCCCACAATGACACAGGGAAGGGTCACTGATTGGCCAGCCACCACTACCTGGTCCTGGGGCTGCTGGGAAAAGTAGGCCGCTTCAGTCACTGTTGGAACAATGGGGAGAGAACGGGAAGAGATTACTGAGGAAGCAACATCATCAGAACTCAGAACATGCGATTTATTGACAAAAAAATCATAGACACCCTGGCTACAGTATTGATGTTTATTCCAAGAGTCCAGTGGCTTCAGTCTAAAGTATAGTGATGTAACGTTTCTCTTCCTTTCTTGTCCTCTTGTCTGTTTCACTGATTCCCTTTGTTAGATGAGGTCGCGTTCCTTGGGGAGACCTCGGCGTGATGGCCGACGTGACACGGCGCTTGCACCAGCACTTCGGGGTCAGTCGTTTTACAGCACGAGTGGGACCGAAAGGCGCAGGGAGCGCTATAACGTTAGTGCCGAATCAGCAGAAAAAAGGCTGGGGGGGAATTGTTGAGGGTTGGGGTTAGACCGTCTCTCGCCTGAGCGCCCCTCCGCCGCCAACGCCGCGGGTAGCCCTGGAAAAATCCGCCACCTCGTACCCAGCTGCCACCTGCTTACCGCGCCGAAAAATGGCTACCTGGAGTGTATAAGCGAAAGCACAAACCTCGTCCCATATGCGCGAGGTGCCAAGGTTCGGTGGGGGGGTGGGGGTTATCCTGTTGGCGCTAACGGCACAAACGTTGCATCATTCTCCGCCGGCAGAGCTAGCGAAGGCTGAGCCCGCGGCGTGGAGCGTCGCGCTTTTCCCGTTCTGCGGTGTGGGGTGTCAGCTGTTCATGACTTATTTACCTCCATCCTCGGGCCCATATGGCGGGCCGTGTGCACTGACAGGCGCTGCGATGCCCTGCCGGGGCTGGAGGTCGGGGTGGGGAGGGTGGGGTTCGCACGGCTAACCCCTGTGTGTCTTTCGTAAAAGCGGATGTTAGACAATCAAAGTGGAGTTGGGAGTCCCCTGAGAGCCATCAGTTGTGGTCAGTTGTAAGCAGAGAGAAAGAGAGAGAGAGAGAGAGAGGGCTAGAGAGAGACAGAGAGAGTCCTGCCATCCCCTCTCTCTCTCTCTCTCCTTCTCTTGCTCTCTCTCTCCATCTCTCTCTCCTGTCTTGCTCACGTACCCTCTCACATTTCCTCTTCTGTTGTGAAATTATACATGCAGGAACAGTTCCCCTTTTGTTTTAATCAATTCACCAATGAAAACACATTAAAATGCCTTTGCAAAACTAATTCTAGTTTCTCTCACTCAAGTGCTAGCTTCATTTCCATCTCTCAGTCTTTCTCCCTTCACTCCTCACTCACACACACACACACACACACACACACACACACACACACACAAGAGCCAGACCCGCACAGGTTATCAATATCAACGTTTTCTTCCTGCAAGATTCTAATTCACGCTTTTCACTTCACTTCGGAGGTGGCTAACGCATTCGGAGGAAGAAGGGTGGTGGCGGTGGTGGGACAGGAGGAGGGCGGATTTCGGATGGCTCTATTTCATGGATGTTTCAGAGAGGTGGTGGTGGTTAGCGGTGGTGTGGATGGTGGGCCGTTTGCTCTTATAAAAGGAAAGTGACCTTCCCTCAGTTTTGTTATCCTCCACCCTTCTCTTTTTTTCCCTCTCTCCTCTGTGGTTAAATAATGGACTGAGTAGTCTATAGGAGACAAAGCCGGGTCCATTCAGCCTGGTTTAAGCCCCTCTCAGACCCCACTCTCTCCGGGCCCGGGGCGCTTAAACACACAGGGCCTCAGGGCGGCAGGGGGAGGAGGGCTAAGTGGGGTGGCCCAAGGCAGAGAAAAGCACAGCAACATACGGTGGCCAGAGACGAGCTATTGTCCTCCCTGTCGCCTGCTTTTAATAGGCCTCTTCATTTCTAATCAATCCTGCTAAATGCAAGTTTAATAGCTTTTCAATAGCCAACCCCACCACCACCCGCCCCTAAGGGGAAAGGGGATTTTCTCCCCAACTCACCCTCTCTTTCTTTCTCTCTCTCTCTCTCTCTCTCTCTCTCCATCATTCTCTCAATCATTCTCTTCGTTGGCTTTTTTCTTGCAGTTGAAAAGGGCTTCTAAACTTGGCTGACAGTGCTTGATCCCCACTCAATTACCCACTGCATAGGATGGGTGCTAGGATAAAGACAGGATACCCAAAACACACACACACACACACACACACACAGAGTCCTCCTTTTCTTCATTTCCTTCATTGTTGTTTTCCTTTATCACACACACACACAAACACACACCCAGGCATCACGTTTTCACTCTGGTCTGAACCAGTGCAGATCTTTTTAGCAGATCTTCTCCTGTGTGTTGTGTGCTTGTATTTGTTCTTCACTCCTGCCATCTCATGTGCTTTGCTTGATAAACTATTGAGTTTCATGCACTGTCTAATCGTATTGTGCTTTGGGGATTCTGCTTTTTGAATCAGGTACTGCAAAACCATTGAGTGCAATTAAAACATGTTGCTCCAGCATCAAAACATTTACAGCGTGCGATAATTCTTGCGTCTTTGAGAGAAATTCACAGAAATGCTTGTTTCCTTTTTCAAGAAAACGCTGGAGTGCGTCACTGCGATGCACGTAGTTACAGAAATCCCACTCGCCACTAGTACATGCGCTCGTTCACACCTTACCCTTGCCAAAATGACAAATATACCAAGCCAAAGATGTCCTGTAACACACACACACGCACACACACACACATACACACACACACACACACACACACACACACACACCCGCCGCAAACCAGGTTCACAGTGTGGGAGTAATTCATTGCTCTCCAAATCTCTTTCCAGAGAGAACCCCAAGTACAGATCTCTGCTGGTTAATGACTCATTTCAAATTGGAATAATTCCTCCTTGCTGACTGAGCGAAGTTGTGTTTGGGGACTAATTGCGTGAGCACGACCCTGACAAGAAAGAGGATTCAGGGAAGACGAGCCAGGAGCCGGGAGTCCTGTGGTGGTGCGGGACTCTCGCAAGTCACGCCGGCGTCTCGTAAGTCGAGGAATAATGCTTCGTAAGCTGTTATGAGGCCTGTTTGAAGGGCGGCTTCGGGCAGGTCTAAGGAGGGCAGTGCTCAAAACAACGGGAGGTTTGCAGGAATAATCAGGAATCTGCTCACAGCAGCTTTAAAAAGAACAGGACTCGAATCAACTTAGCACAATGTCTCCTAGCTACAGTGGAGCTCGCTCCCCTGTGTGTGTGTGTGTGTGTGTGAATGTGCATGCACGTGTGTGTCTTCCCCCGCCCACTAGTAACAAGGTCAAACCACACTTGGCCCGATACACTTTAATCCGGATTTTTCAAAATGGAATATCATTTCACGGGCCCGAATGGCAGCAGGGTAGAGCGTGTGCGAGCACGCGTGTGTGTGCGAGCGTGTGTATGTTGTGCGTGTGTATGTGGTGGGGGTGTGGGGGTGTGTGTGTGTGAGTGTGTTGTGCTGTAAATAGGGCAGCCCTGCTGTGGCAACTGAAGGGCACATTTAGCCGCTACTACTCTTGTGATGCCATATCGAAGAGTTTTATTCCTCCCTCCCTCTCTCTCTCTCTCTCTCTCTCTCTCTCTCTCCCCCTCCCTCCCTCCCTCCCTCCTGCTTTCTCCACGCCACGTTTCGAACCCGAGGCCCATTTGAGGTAAGTGTGGCATATTTCCTCCAAGCAAAATGCATGGACAGATGTTAACAATGATCCCTCTCGAACCGTAGCCTCTGGAGAATGCACTTAGAACCTTGATGGCATTAGGGGAAAGTGTGTGTGTGTGTGTGGCACTATTTATGTAAACCCCTGGCTGCTACTCCCTGCTACCTTCTCTCAGAGGTAGATAAATCAGAGTGTACTCCTCCTGTGTCAGACCTTATTCGGTTCTCTTCCTGGCTGGCCATGTTTAGTGCACCGCTGACAGCAATGTTTAAGTGCCAAGACGCTCCCCATCCTATCACCCACCCGCCCGGAGGCCCAAACCTCGGCGGCACAATCACACCCACGCCCCTCCCCCCACACGACCACTTCATCTGTGCAAGAACGGTTTTGTACAGAACTGCAGCATGCATCCATCACTAAGCAACACACACACACACACACACACACAGTAAGGGTAGTGTGGCTCCGCCAGACAGAGAGTCTGACCCTGTGCATCCCATCCCGCTATCCATTTTGCACAGACGCGGGCGTCTCCAGGAGAACGGGCCCGGCCCGGAGCTTCCTGGCACTCCGTCGGACTCTCCACCCACCCCCACCCCCCAGCCAGGAATAATTCGACAGCTTTGCTAAATGAAAAACGCTAAAAAAACAACCTGGGAATTTTGATCCTCCTTTCCACTGAAGGGCTACGGCTAAGAGAGAGAGAGAGAGAAAGATGGTCGAAACAGAGGGAGAACGAAAGAGAGTGTGGAGGGGAGGGGTGGGGGGGGGGTGAGAGAGAGAGAGAGAACGAGGGATGAAGACCAATGGAGGAGAGATTTGTGCCAAGAGAAGAAAGAGAGAAAATTAGTGCACTGAAAATGAACAGAACTGCTGGCTAAAAGTGATCAATTGTGTCTGTTTTAGATAAGACCACCAAACCCAAGCTACAGAGAGATGGAGCTCCATTTCATACCATGGAATTATTATCCGTTTTTTTGTGTGGTGGAGGGTCCTTTTGTCTCGCTCTCATTGTGCAGGGGGTTGGAGTGTGTGTGTGTGTGTGTGTGTGTGTGTGTGTGTGACTGTGGGTGGGTGGAGTGTGTGTTGAGCCGTGATAGAAAAGTGTCTATTTGGCAGAAAGCCTTAGGTATATGTCTGGGTTGCATGGTGAAGACTCTCTTGCAGATCTTGTAAGCAGAACCTCTATATTGTCCAAGTCACCTGCTCATCTTCCTGCCTTTCAGAACCTGGCACAGATCATCCCATCTCTCTTTCTCCGTCTCTATCGTTCTCACTCCCCCCCCCCCTCTCTCTCTCTCTCTCTCTCCCTCTCTCTCTCTCTCTCTCTCTCTCTCTCCCCCTCTCTCTCCCCCTCTCTCTCTCTCCCC
>JAOYMR010000012.1:4124378-4136603 GCA_025802075.1 Tenebrosternarchus preto | reverse complement strand
CCCCCCCCCCCCCCCCCCCCCCCCCCCCCCCCCCCCCCCCCCCCCCCCCCCCCCCCCCCCCCCCCCCAACGGAGAGCGACAGGCTCGGGGGTTCTTTAAGCATGCGTTTTCGTAGGTTTAAGTGAGTGTGACATAGGATTATTTCACTCATCAGCCTCCCAGCACAGATGCCACATGGCGTGTGTGTGTGTGTGTGTGTGTGTGTGTGTGTGCGTACATGTGTGTATATGTTCATGTGTGTGCTTTAGCAGTTTGGAGGTTATTGTTGTGTCTGTGTTATTAGATGTATGAGAAAGCAAGCAAAATACCAATGAGTTATAATAAATTAAAAAATCCACACAAAATAGTTATCAGCTTGATCTTGTGTGCATGTGCCTGCGGAATCAGTTTTTTTCTTTTAGCTCATAATTTGAGTTTTATTAGATTTTACTCCTAAAAGGTACATAAGTGATTTGATATTAATGTGTGTGTTTATAAAATAAAGTTCCATCAGTGCAATATCTTCACGAGTTTAAACATCTTCATGCATGTGTGTGTTTCACACTGGCAAGATGTCTCCAGACTCAGGAGTTCTCTCGCCGCGATCACCTTAACAAGTTTACGCCCGATCTCTCCTCTCTCTTTAATCCTGGGCTGGGCTAATGTGGATTTATCTGGACTCCCGTGAGGACCCTGATTAAATCGAACTTGCTAAAGCCCACTCCCCTCTCCTCTCTCTCTCCTCTCCTCTCTCTCTCTCTCTCTCTCTCTCTCAATCTCTGAGGGGAAATTCAGGAAAAGAGGCCCCCTTTCATCGAGCAGGGAAGTGTCACTGTCGGTAGCCTGTCTGTCACTAGCGATTAGCGGTCAGATCAAAGGCCTGATGTAATCACAGTACTGTTATTACCTAGCCCTCAGAGAGCTCGCGCTCAGTGAAGGTGTGTGTGTGTAAGGAGTAAGGGCTAGAAGCTGACCCCTACAACCTCCGTGCAGTCTCTCTGGTTTGTGGGGGAAACCCCCCGATGACAAAACACTGTGTATCCATCCTCTTCAGGTTCAGTCAGATCATCACTACACACCTTTTGTTTTGGTTAATTGGAAGACAATGCACTGCAGATGGGAAAGCGGTAAGCTTCAAATGTCACCCACGCAGGTTATTAAAGAGGCCACGCTTCCTGTTAGCGCGTGTCTCTGCAATACGCTAATGCTAATTAATGGTATCTTGTCACAGCGAAATGGGTCGTTCACAGTCCGCCAGGTCTGACTGCTTGCATTTCACTTAATGTCTCTCAACCCTGGAGATTGTCAGTTAACATCGTTAACCTTTATTTGGACACAACAGAATGAGACAACGGCGGGGGCCTGGAATAATTGTGTTTAATCAAGGTTCGCCCATTTAAAAATCCACTCCCTTTTGTCTCTTGAAATGCCAAAATGAAAGAACACTATCAGCTACTCGTTTCATCTTTTTTTTGAATAATGGCTTTAGCAACATGCCCAGGCTTTCACTGTAAAAGCGACTGCTCTCTCCATTGAAGCTGAAATGGATAAATAAATCACTCACAGACTGGCAAGCAAACCAAAAAAATCAAAAAGTGGACTTGCAAACTTTGATGTTTATTTATTTTTATTTTATTTATAATGATCATTTTAACTCACCTCATGTCTTTGCTAAAACAGATTTTCTGATTTGAAAATAAAATATTACATTTTTCAAAACCTTAAACACAAATCCAAAGCTCAGACTCACTTTGCCAAGACTTGCCAGGCAAGGCAGACGACCGACTTTGTTCTTAATGAAACATCACTTTCAAAACATTCATTTTAAATTAAAAACATTGTCAAAACTGACCATGTACTAGATACAAGCACTATTAACTGAAGACAGTTTTATCGAGGATCCTAATGAATAAGTAACAACTGTACAAAAAGTATAAATATGCTTTTTTTAACCATGTAGAGTGAGTTCTGGAGAATTAATGCAGTATAAAAAGTTTCATTGATTTGTATATTTGAAGATACAAATTGGCTTTTGGCACAGAAGTACAAATGAAACCTTTGCATTCTGTAGGAAGAATGTTTTAAAAAGAAAGAAAACTAGAATTATTTGCACTCGCTCAGCCAGAAGACTTTATCTATATCACATGCATTATCTTCCCTGTCAAGAGAAGAAAGTGTGAGGTCTAACACATTTGAGAATTGTACATTGTCATTGAACTGCTCATGAACCTGAATGCTGCAATGAAAATCCACATTGACCCAAATGGTAATATAAGCAGTATGTTCTGTCTGCTCCTGGTGTTTGTGCTATTGTTCAACCTTTCCAGAGAACACAGAGGGAGGACGTCAGACGTGTTGTGCTACAGTTTCAATGACTTCAGTGCTTGACTGTAGTGTTCCACTTCACCAAAGACACCAAGGAGCTCACCTGAGATACTGGTACCTGAGATAAGGAGAAACAAAAAAACAACGATAGCATTAACTGTACTAGAAAAACATTGGCATTGATTCTATGTGCTTCTACAATGTGGACCCTCAGTTGGTGCTCTGTTGATGATAATGGAGCATGTTGTTGAACACATAAATCTGACTGGATTAAGATCTGGTGACTGTGAAGGTAATATGATTTTGTTTTTATTCAGTGTCCAATCCTGCATTGTGGATGGATGCTTCATCCTGGAAGAGACCACTCTCACCAGGAAAGAAGTTTTTCATCATAAGGTTAAGGTGATCAGTAAGAATAATATTGTATTGATTTTCAGTGACCGTTCCACCACAATTTTCAACAATTTACTATTTTTTTCTTCACAGATCTTCAGTCCCATAGATGAGGCCACTTATATTATTTTCTAACACAATTCAAGGCACATCATAGCCATCACATTTTAAGTCTCTGCCAATCTATAAGTTGTGTATTATATTGATAAAGTAATACCATAGATTTTTATTCCAGCCATTTGTGCCAATTCAGTGGGCATCTTGATCTTGTGGCTTAGAAAAACTGCTTAATGTATGCGCTTAGCCTACAGAGAATAGATTGTGTTCAGTATCTTTCAGAAAGTGTCTGGACTTCTTATCCCAGAAATCTGAGCTCTTTTGCTGACACAGCTTCTAGGGGGAAGTCTCAGGCCTTTCCCTTATTCACTGCACTTCTATTCACTAGCATTTGTCCCTTTGTGAGAGCTGAAGACTGGCAAGTACAGCAAAAATCAGGGCTACCAATGCCATTTCCAATGAATGCCAATAAGCCACAGTCCTACAAAGCATAACTGAAACTGGTCCCAAGACATAGCCCTGTATAACTCCAGTTAATTGCATTCTCGTTTTATTTACCAATTTATTCCTTGTAGTCCACTAAACCCATTGAATATTGCATGTGGAAAAAAAATAGGCTTTCATCTCTGCAGTTGCGGGTAGCGGATTCTGTGGCCCAGTGAGCGATAGAGGTGTCCATCCTCTTCCCTGGCTTGGAGGCATGGGTCCCGGGCGGCTTTTCTGTGTGGCTGAAGACAGTGATCACTGTAATCTTCACTGTGGCAGGGGATGAGGCAGCTCACCCAGGCTGTGACACAGTTGTCACCGGAGTCCACGGTTGACAGAACTCCGGGACTGACAGGTCCCACTGCTCGTTACACACCCTCTTCCACCGCACACACATGCATGCGCAAACACACAATCCCCATCCTTCCTCCTTCAGCCATTGGACAGAAACCTCTCCTTCCCTTTGTTGTGCTTGGAGGCAGAGAGTGACAAGATTTCCACATTTGAAACCCCAGCCGAGCCCGACATGCCCTTGTTGTTAGCTGCAGATGCGGAGAGTCAGTGTCTGTAACAATGTGCGTCGCACGTGTGTGGGTGTGTAACGGTACGAGTACGAGTCGAAGGGTCAGCAAAAGTCACGGTACTGGACGAAGCGTCATGGCCGTTCAAGCGGTTGTTTACAACATCTTCACCCTTGGTAAGTGACGTTACATGGTGACAGAGGCTTGTCTCTTGTCCTTTTCCCTCTAACGAACCTCATCTGTTATGCCGAGGGGTCAGAGCTGTAGCGGGAAGATGCCAATGACCTGGATACGTCGGGAGCTCTTCTCCTGTCACCCTCTCCTCCACTTCCCATGTCCACCAGCTTCTCACAATGCGGAGGATTCTTTTCGCTTTGTTTCGTACCCCCCAGCCTCTCCACCCCACCCCCAGTTTCATTGCTAAGCTTAAGAGTCATACGTTTTTTTTTTTTCTTCCTTTCTACGTCCAACACTAGTGGTGCTCATTATGGAACGAGTGGGCCGCTCCGGTTCCACCTCAGGCATTCTTCCTCACCGTGTCCGTCTCATTATCCCGAGCTCGCTTCGGCGAGCAGGTCAAGGAGTCACGGTCGTCCCCTACACCATTGCCACGGCAACCGGGTCCCCGGCCGCACTCACGGGCATCCGTGAGTTTTTGCAGGGCGAAGAGGCCTCTCTGTCCATCTTGGCTGTAGAGAGGGAGAGAGAGAGAGACAGAGAGTGAGAAAGGGGCGCTAGGCCGTCATCTGTGATTGATAGATGCGTTTGCGGTAGACCGGGGTGTCTGAAGCTCAGAGAATATGGACTTTAAGGTGCTCGCCTGGCCCTCCCCCACTACATCTTCAGGGTCAGAGATTGAACGGACTGGAGAAAAACAACTTGAACGATGACGTTTCTGAGCTCTCCCTGCTCTCGACAGTGCTCATCAATCAAATCAGACCCCCAGGCTCAAGTCCATGATAAGACACCATGATGGCTGATCCCTAACTGCACAGAACTATGGAGCAAGTGGGCTGAGAGATTAATGATCGATATAAACTAGACAACAAGGACTGTTGTTTAATAAATGATGTAGTTCAGAAGGGGAATGCAATCATATGACATGTGCTCTTTAGTTCAGGCATCTTTATGATAGTAAATACCTCTTGATGATGTTCTGATACCAATTGAAATTTCAGAATTTCAGCATACTCATGCCTGTTATACTAAATTATACTATAATGTATATACTAATGTCTGTTTGTACTGGATCCACAGTATCACTGCCTCTCTAGAATAATGCAGTACATGAATATACATAAATATATGCGTAAATATATAATTTAATAGATGCTATTAATCAACAGCAATGGGCATGAGTGTGTGTTCAGTCTCCAAATGGAGTAAATTTCCACGAAACAAAGCCAGTGGTTCTCTCATTTATTTCCATGTTATTGTGTCCTGTGGCTGCAATACAGTTGAAATAGTTTTGATTGTCGCCAATTGACTTTTGTCAGTATAATAATAAATTATAATAAACAATAAATAGCTTTGACTGGACTTTGTCTGCTGTTCCCGATACTCTGGTATGAATCCATATGGAAGCTGCCAAGGAAGACAATTGGACCTCGCAGATTCCACTCTTTCAAGTAGACACTGTTCCTGATAGGCCTTTGGATCTTTCTTTGTGATAATTTTGGTGGATAAATATACCAGTATTCTTTCAGGGTTAAATGTCAGTGCTTCCACATGGAACCGAAAGGGGACTGGGGTTAACTGTGATCAATCAGCTATGTGTATTGGTGTGTATGAGGTTCTGACAGAGTCCTATTGGCCAATGGGAATCATCCAGTCAGCAAGATGGAGCAAGCACCCCCCTCCCCCCATCCAAAAGCTGGCCTGAGCGGGCCTGCCCGAGGAGGGAGGAGGCGACCGGATGGGCCTGCTCCAGTGGCTGTAAGGGATGGGCACCGTGTTCTGATGATCAACCTAAATTTCAGCCAGAGAACCAGATCAACTGGCAAGAGAATGAACTGCAGTGCTCTCCTTATGAGAATGAAGAGGGTATGTGCATATGTCTATATTTGAATGCATATGTGTGTGTGTGTGTGTGTGTGTGTGTGTGTATTTTCAATGGGTCAAGTTGGGAAATTGTAACTGACAATCAGGAATATCCCAACATTACATGCTTTGAATTCCAGTCTCTGGAGGAAGAGGACTGAGGCGCCTCTGGAGGCAAAGCAACATGGTCCCTCTGGTTTCCAATCGGCCAGCAGTTGGGTGGTGCTCATGACACAGTTGGGTGGCGCTCATGACACAGTTGGGTGGTGCTCATGACACAGTGAACGACTGAAGCTATCCCCAGCTCGCAAAAACCGCCCTTTGATCACGGCTGCACTCCCAGTAAGCACACGTACAGATAAGGTTCATATTTTGGGTTTCTCAGCCTGGGCAAACAGCCAAACCGAAACCATCTCCCAGTGAGGATCCATCTAGGATGGACACCCTCATTTCCAAAGGATCGTGCACGATGATCAAAAAAACCCTGTGACGTTTCCTCTCCTTGCTCATCCCATGGCTAATCAGGCAGCTCATTTATCGGCACTGCTGGAAGCTGCATAGATCATGGCGGACTCCCATCGATTGGCTCCTCACTCACGATCAGTACCCCAGAACAACTCATGGATTTGCTGCTTCCTTTGATCAATACCAAGTTAAGAACTTTGAGGGCCCTACCACTGGACAAGTTTGGATGTGTAATTGTTTGTTTTATCTTTTTGCTTACCCCTCGGTTTACTTTTTGAGAGTTATTTGGGAAGGTCACGCTGTTTGGGGTTTCAGAGGGCTCTCCGGGCCGGGGCCTTTTCCCGTGGCCTCCGAGCACCTCTTCGCGCTTTCCTTGCATGGTGAGGAGAGCGACCAGCAGGCCTGGGCCTCGGCGGCAGGCTGAGGGACGGGGTTGGAAGCAGCCAGCAGAAAATAAATACAACCGACAGAGGGGGTTCTGGGGATTGAGGAGGGTGGAAGGTGGGGGGGGGGAGAGAGAGCAGTGAGCGCGAATCATCTGCTCAGCCATCTGCTCGTGCGGGTGTGTGGATGTAGCTGCGGCGATGGTCGCATCGTTCCTCGGAGACGGTTGATTTTTCTCCGAGATCAGGATCAGGCAGAAACCTCCCCCCCTCGGACATACACACAAACATGAGGCTCACATGCACTTACACACACACGTGCATGCTCCTGAAAATCTAAATAAAAGCACAAACAGGCATATCTCTGTTGTGATCTAGGGTTAAGGTTAGGATTAGTCTAATTGCATGGATGGCACAAAAAAAAAATCAAAACGTATCAGCTCATAAGGACACACATGGATGCATGCGCATGCTCTCAACCTCACACACACACACACACACGCACACACACACACACACACACAAACGATACTCAGATTCTGATACTCACCTAAATGCCTAGGCATTCCCAGTTTGGCTCCTGGACAAAGCCAGAGTTTGTGTGTATGTGTGTGTGTGTGTGTGTGTGTGTGTGTGTATGTTTATGTGGCTTTTCCCTGCACATTTCCCTGAGCAGCTGGCTTGCTGTGGACATTAGAAGCAGTGGGGACAGAGGAGAGCCAGGCCGAAATGGCCCGACTGATTGTCCAGTTGGCAGCTTCCTGCGATGCTGCATTCTGTCCCTTTCTCTCTGCAACCACAACTCAAAATTCATTGCTCTCAATGGGGAACACACCCACGCCGGCACACCCACCCACACCCACACCCACACACCTACACCCGCACACCCACACCCACACCCACACACCTACACCCGCACAGGCGCAAGCACAGAGCAAAACAGAGTGACTCTAACAGTTCCCCGTCCTCTCTTTGGGCCTGATTTTGCTCTGTTGGCCAGTAATAGCACAAGCATGCATTTATGAAATAAATAAATAAATCATGCTGGCTGTTGAATAATACATATTCCTTATGGAAGAGGGCAAGCACAGTTAGGGCTCTCAAAATCAATCTTGCTATGTGGATGGAAGCCACAGAGAAGAGAGAAAATGGCAAACATCTTCATGCTTGGATGCTTTCACTCGCCCATAAATGTATTTTTATAGCAGGACATTCATAGCATGTGCGCACGTGCATGTCACAGAGAGAGTTTGTGTGTTTGTGTGTGTGTGGATGTGTGTGTGTGTGCACGCACATAAGTGAAAGGCCCATTTGGCATGTAGTAATAAAGGCTCATGATTGGTTCGCCAAGTCCTAATGCTTCATACTGGGAGTCATAAAACAGTTTTAATTGAATTATCTGCAGCGTTTGAGGATCAATAGCTTGTCAATTGTGATTCAATGACCACCTCCTGCCGCTACAAGGGATGTGAGATCAAACAGGCGCTATGCTTTGGTTGATATGCTCCTATGATAGGTAGGGCTGGAATTTGCCTTTACTGTTTACGTTTCTCAGTTTGCCTTAGCTAAATGTCAGGCGTGACCGTCATCTATGAGCAGTGCCATTAAACCGTCACCCCCTCTTCCCCCTACACACCCACCTGTGGGGTAATGGTATATTCCGTTTTCTTGCTGACCCTCTGGGCTACATGCTGGGAGGCCACAAAGATTGAGAGCAGTTGGGGGGGGGACTAGAGGTTCTGTACTGTACCGTCCATCACGGTCTGAATGAGCAGTACCTCAGGTTGGGGCACACTCCCCACCTCCGCTAAGCGCATTTTGCTTCTCCTCCAAATGAGTCATTTAAATGACAAGCCAAAATAAAAAAAAGAAGAAGATCCAAAGCAGAAAAACCTTGCCAGCTCTCAGGGAATGCGCCAGTCATCTTGGTCCAGCCGCGCCGGTGTGTGTCTGGCTGCGTTCCCTTTGATACCGAGAGCCGCGCCGTTAAACGAGCCCCGGCTGCCTCTGCACGAGCTTCGCACGCCACACAGGAAATCCCTGACATCTCTGACATCCTTCCGCGTCTCGCAGGGAAAAGAAGGATTTGCCGTCTCCCTCCAGCAGAAACACCATGGCTATCATTGCCTTGAAGTTTAACCAACTGGCGTCCGTTGCAATAGGTTTTTTTTTTTTCATAGTTGTTTTTTTCCCTGTCTATGCTCCCTCTCTCTCTCTCTCTCTCTCTGACTCCAGTGTTTGAAGTAGGGCTGACATTCTACTGGGGAAGAACACTTTGAAAAGTATGCTAGCCATGAATTGAATCTCGCTGACGGGCCAGAGGAAGGAGTCGACATGCAAATCGGCACCAAGCGACCCCGTGGATCTGTGGATCACCCTCGATCATCTCCACCACTGGCGTCTCCACATCGGAACCCGAGAGAACCTGCAGGCTTCTCGACTGCACGTTACCTGCTAGACAGCTGGAAGAGTAATAAATTCTGATCGAGAAGATCTGACTTGCTTGGAGGGGTTGGAGCAGTGTGACAGTGAGGCACGACGTGCTCAGGTGACCAGCACGGCCTCTGTGCGTCCCTGGTGGCCCCGGGCTTCCCCCTGGCCAGGTGCGGCTCCCGGATCGGCCCCTCTCCAGGGCCTGCTACTAGAGATCGAGTACTGCAGACATAAATCAGGACAACATAACAGGCAGTGATTAAAGGCAGTGCACTGCTCTTCTGAGGACCACAAATAGCCTGTAGGCTGGCTGCATACGTGCACGCACACACACACGCACGCACACACACACACACGCACACACACACGCACACACATGCACACACCACACACAGAGGGGATTAATGCCTCAGCTGAAAGCCTTTTCCCTTGCTAGTCACACACACACACACACACACAGACACACACACACACACCACTCTCGGGATCCATTTCGACGCGGGTGACAGGGTCTGATCATCAGCGAGCGTGATCCTCACTGAAACCTCTCCCGTCATCGGCGATAAGCCCTAATCCTCACCCACGCATGCAGCCACGGCCGAGATCAATTAAAAGCGCTGGCTGATAGGGATCGGGGAAGGCAGCTCCATCGTCAGATTACACCGACAGCTGAGAGGAATCGGCCGCTCACTATCTCTCTCTCCGCCGCCATCTCTCTCTCCGTCTTTCCTCGCTCACCCATCTCCTGCTCCATCTTTCTCTCTCTCTCTCTCTCTCTCTCTCTCTCTTCTCACTCTGCACTTCGCCACCCTCTCTCTCTCTCTCTCTCTCTCTCACTCTCTCTCTCTCTCTCTCTCTTTTTATCACTCCACTTTACCCACCTTCCCCGGGGTTCTCGCCTCCTCTCACCACCCCTGTGGCTGCTGCAGTTGGCTCCGCGGGGAGTGGTGGTGGTGCTGGTGGTGGTGGTGCTGGTGGTGGTGGTGGAGGGGGCGAATGGTAGCCTTTGATCGATCCCTAACACCTCCCCCTCCGGCCACGGCGGGAGCAATAAAGAGCGATAACAGTCATTGCCGTCACAACCCTGCATCCTCCACCAGTTGCTGTGGCCCCTGCAGACCCTGAGGGATGTTCCTGTGAGGCCACGGGCGATTACACAGGCGCGATGGTTGCCCCGCGGGGACCGCGGTGCTGTGCTTCGCAGACCAGCCCTGCTGAAGACACCTCTCTCACTAGCAGCAGACTGGCTGCAGCAGTCACATGTGAGCAGACAGCGGTTACATTCAACCACGCCTTTGGTCCAGCCAGCGTCTCTTCTGATCTCACATTATGAAGCTGGAGAGGGTGAGAACTGCCAATGAAGCTGGACTGCCAAGAGGGTGTGTGTGTGGAGGGGGGGTCAGATTAGTTTCTCCTGGACTCAGACATCTGAGTGATCTAGTGAATGTACAGAGGCTCTGGTGTGAGTCAGTTCATAAGTACTCAGATAGTGTGTGCCTCTCCTGTCCTCAGCAATGCAATTACATGGATAGAGTTGGTTTGACCTGCAGCCATTACTCTAAGGCTGATAACGCCCAGGGCCTGTCTCCGATAGGGGAGGAGAAAAGAAGCAGAAGTCATATATTTAACTGACCAAGCGAAAAGTAACTTTATCCAGCCGGAAAAAAAACAGAAATCTCCATCGCAGCCGAGTGTGACGAGTGGGCGGTGGTGAGTACGTAAGCGGTGGTCGAAAGTGTGCGGTGATGAGTGATTGTGTAGCGGTGATGACAGGGTGTGTGTGGTGACAGTGGCGAGTGTGCTGTACTGAACATGTGTGGTGGTAGTCAGTGTGTGACGCTTATGGGTGCCTGTGGTGTTGATTGAATGTGGTGGTAGGAGTGTGAGGCAGTATCAAATATGTCATAAAATCTTTTGTCCCCTCTTGCTCCCTTGGGCCAGTAGATCAGAATTTTTATTGGCACCCTGTATGTTTTTACTGTCCCAGAGAAACAAAAGAGTAAAAAAAAAAAAAAAAAAAACCTTTTTCCGTAAAACTGTACATTTATTAACCAATCTACAACTTGAGGTTCATTTTTTGTAGTTGCAGGAAGTTCAGCGTTCGATGCGTTATAGTAATCATTGAGAAAAGCAAAACAAAAGCACGGATCGAATTCTTTATAAACCGCCTCACCTACTTCGAACAAATGGTGCTGGTTATTTGTGGGTACCTCAGATTATGAAGATTACAGCTGGTGGCAGATCTTTCTCTTACAAAGCCCCACAACACCCACAGACTGTGCAGACCCAGGCGGTTCATGGGCATGGAAGTGTTTTTAGTAAACTGGGATGTTTGGATGCTGTCGCCCTCCCATTTCACAAGTTCACTCAAGTTTGTGACTGTGATTGGCTGGACACTTAACATCCCAATGCTCCCACATGTCTGTGAACTTCCTGGTCTTCCCCCTTTTTAGTTATGCTGTCATAGCTAGTTTTTTTCTTGTCACCATCTCCTTTTGCCTGCTCAACGGGGACTTGGACTTGGGCATCTGTAAAGCTACTTTGAGACAATGGTTGTTGTAAAAATTGCTGTATAAATAAATTTTGACTTGATTTACATTCAGAGATAGTCTCATTCTCATTCTCATATCACTTAAATGACAGAATGCAGTTTGTTATTAATATGTGTGTTAAGGATTAAAACTACATAAAGATTTGCTGATAACAGTCATGCAGTCACGTTGGAATATCCGATTTTCCTTGAAATGGTGAAAAATTGGATATGTGCCTTAATTGAATGGAATTAAATGCCAGAGGTCATCGCTATATTCTGTTGCTATGACAACATGTCAAAGGAGACGTGTCAAAACATTTTTATTTTTGGGCATTTTTGACCTGTACAAGTTCATCCTTTGATTTCTGATGTGGATTTAAATGTAATAAAACACATTCCTGGTTATGAAAAACAAAAAACAAAAAAAACCTTCCATCGCTGTTACGTTTTGTATTTTTGACGCTCCAGTATTTTGCTAAATTACCTTTAGCATGGTTCTGCCTATCGACAGCTCTCTGACATGGAAATTTCCACACATGACAAAACAGACAAGTATTTCCACCTCAGTGAGAGTTCATGACTAAACTCTGTGTCCTAATGTTCGGTGCTT
>JAOYMR010000012.1:4083762-4103243 GCA_025802075.1 Tenebrosternarchus preto | reverse complement strand
GTATAAGTGGTGATTTATAATTAAGAACAAGTGTCTGTACACCTGATGGTTGTGTTTGATTAGTTGTTTCTCTGGTACCCCATACACCCTGACCCCCTCCTCTCACTCTCTGGGTGACCTGGCTCAGCGCTGAACCATGTGTGTGTGCTCCCAGGGCCTCTGACAGACAGAGAAAAAGCCCACAGAAACTGCGGACCCGCTTGCCAGGCGCTGAATACCGGTGTGGGTGATGTATTGACTTCCATTGTCCTGATACGACTGATAGGTTTATTTGCTTAAAGGTGCAGTGATGATGACCTTCAGAGAATTCCTCGCTTGAATTGTTGATACTTCAAGCTAGACATCTCGGGCGGGATCGTTAGGAGCTGCATGCTGACCCTTCGCCATTTTTGCCTGTAAGTTCAGGCTTTTGCCTGAAAAAGAAATCATTTTAATGAATTCCCATTTGTATTTTAATGAATTCAACTGATTCTTGCAAGTGCAAGCATCGTGCGTCAGAATCCGAAACACATAATCAAATCTCTTCAGCTCCATGCTTATTATTTAGCTATTGATCTTAAGGCCTAGCATTCAGTACCTGGGTATTCAGTACCTGCTGTGAATTATTCAGTATGTAGTTATAAGTGTGATTAATGAGAGTCTGGAGCCACCTTCAACTTAGAAGGTTTGAACTCCTAAGAGAATTTCATCATACTTCAATTATGACCCACCCACAATGGCTAGCGGTGTTCCATAACCTCCTCTTACACGGAGCTGAACTATTAATGTCACTGTTGTTATTTTTTCATATAAAAGCCTTATATGCCAAATCATCACACAAACACCCCCACTTAAGAGTTTTGACATTTTATGCAATTACTGTCATTTGGGCCCCCGCCCAACCGATTGCACAGGTTAAGATTCAGTGGATGAAAGTGAGAAGCACCTCATGAAACTATAATAAGACAAGAGGCCCCTCACAGACCGACTATGACATGTGTAAGTATAACGCAACACTCCTTCACATCACTGCCTAAAAAAACGACTACAATGGGTGTCTCAAAAAAAAACTCAAATATTTATGGCAGTTGGTGGGGTGCCTGCCTTTGATGTAGAGTGCACCGCATCTTGGATTGATGCTACAAAGAAAGTTCTGCAGCTAATATGTAAACTTCACGCATCCAGACCCCAGCGAGTTTCTGCTAAAGCCTCACGTTTTTTTTTGCGCCGCGTCCGGATGTGAGACGCCCGTGGCGGCAACCGTCGGCGTGGCAACGTTGCCGCGGCGATCGGCAAGGTTGGAGGCTCTCCAAAGAGCGCCGCCAGCCGCGTTCCCCTTTCATCCCGCCGCTCCGTCATCGCCTCGCCTCTCATCCGCCCAGCTGAGCTCCTGCCTCTTCAAACCTATTGTTTGTAGGGTTTCTTTTTTTCCCCTTAGAGGCATAGAGAAGCGAAAGAGTGCTCGCGTGAGTGTGTGTGTGTGTGTGTGTGTGTGTGCGCGTGTGTGCGCGTGCGTATGTATGTCTGGTTTAATGGTGGTGTTCCATCAGGTTGCTGTGGTGACAATGTACAGCGAAGTTTCTTGGGCAAAGAGGTATCAAGCTGACAAAGGGAAAGAGGTTGAGAGAGAGAAAGAGAGAGAGGGAACAGAGAGAGCGAGTGAGACAGTGAGAGAGAGAGAGAGAGAGAGAGAGAGAGAGAGAGAGAGCCAATGAACCATCTGGTTGGAGGTGAGAGACCATATTTACCACTGACAACAGGCTCAGCAGTGTGTCCACAAAAGATCCAACCATTACTGCTGTCTGTCTTTTTCTCTCCTTCTCTCCTCCTCTCTCTCTCTCTCTCTCTCTCTCTCTCTTCCTGCTTAGTTTGCTATTGGGATCATTCTTTATGCCCTTACAATACGGGTTTATTGCTACGATCCATTCTCTTTAAGTTTATTTTGTTTAGTTTACTTTTTTTTTTTTTTTTTTTACAGCTTCCACCTTTCACTCTGCAGGCCTTCACCGCCGCTTCTTCTGGTTTGCCTGTTTCCTTTCCTGCCATGTTTTAAATACCTCTTCCGTGAGGAAAAGCGCTCCGTTTCACGCTCCTGTTCCTTATCTCTATCAATCCTTCCAGCTGTGCACCACGCTTGTTCATCTGTCTTCTCCTGCCTCTTGATCAGGTTCATTTCCGTTGTGTCGCTCTTAACAATGCTAAGCCCCTCCCCCTCCCTGCTCTTCAGCGATGATGTATAACCTTTCCACCAAACTTCTACCTCACTCTATACATCAATCCCGCCGCTGTTATTAAATTGTCCCCGGTTATTCAATTTCATGAGCGTGACGGCCCCGTTGTGGAAGTTTTGCTACGCTCCCCGCCATTCCTGAGGTGGAGCCAGTGTATATCGGGGCAGATGGAGGTCACGACTGGGGTCGTCCGCTCTGAAAGCGCTGGACACACACCTTCATATGGACACTTGTGTTCTTTATTGTAAGAACTAAGACAGAGATAGATAAAAAAAAGAAACAATTGTGTGTGTGTGTGTGTGTGTGTTTCTGCACCAGTGCCTCGGCCGGCCTGTGACTGCCCGCCCAGGTTCAGACTGCGCTGGTTCGGTTCTACAGGGAACTGTTTATCTTTCATGTACCCTTTACACCAGTGTCCCTCTGCAAGTAGGGCAGGCCATGAAAAAACTACACCCCCCAACCCCCCCGGAGAAGTCACTGAACATTCAGGGAAAATTACAAACACTGCAAAAATTAAACAGTATATTAAAATATGAGGTTTATCTGAATTAACCAATTGGCACCTGCCATTTCTTTCTCTGGAAATTATCTGCATTTTTAATGGTAAATGGAGATTTCTCATATTTTACAAAACATTTTACAAAACACATTTTACATTGACATATGTTTACTGATGGTGTTTAAACAATGAAGGGCAATTGTGTATAAATGACGCGAGCTTATAGGATTGGAGTCAGGTGTCCCAGTCAAATCTTTGCTGCTCCTGCACTTCATGAGCGTGGGTGTTCTGATCACAGATCAGTGGAAGGGCATGCTGTACATGTACAGTTCCTCGCATGTCTGAAAAAGAACCTTGAGGTGACAGCTGAGGGTCTGTTCCTGATACCATCTTCTGCACACTGATGGCTGGGCTCATGTGTTTACCATATGAAAAACACAGAATGGTAACAGAGTTGTTACCATGGCGGAAACCACTTGTCTCTGGAAAAAGAACAAAACAAAAAATTGTAATAAATAAATATTGCTGAGAATTTGGTAAAAAAAAAAAATAAAAATAAAAAAAAAAAATAAAAATAAAAACTGCCTGGAGGTTCCACAGCATTACTGGACCAGTGTTCTGTGTGTAGATGAAACAGTTTTGAGGTTTTTTGGCAGATGTTCTCTTTGTGTTATGTTCCTGATGTAAACAACACGAAAAGCTCATCCCAGATGTGAAACATGATGGAGGGAGGATAATGGTTCTGGACTGCTTTGCTGTATTCAAGCCTAGATGGCCTGCAGATATTGAAGCCCAATGATTTCCAACCTTTTTCTGGACATTTTACTGTGAAATATCAAGGCACTTTTCTATCATGTAAAACTCAAAGGTGAAATCATGCAACACAGGAGAAAATCAACAAAAAAAAAAAAAATATTTTGCACAGAGGAAATTTCACTTCCCAATTTTAATATGGCCAAGTCAGAGGGCTTCAAACGTACTGAAACCCTGAGGTTTAATCTGAACCCACCTTTAAAGCACACCATCCAAGAAATATACATGAAACAGTTAAAATGGGTCAGCTACTCCCTTACAGCTATGAAGGACTTATCAGCTGCTAACCCAAAGTGCTTGGTAGAGGTCACAGCCAACAGTAGAAGTTCCTCTGTGTAGTTTTCCAGTAAGAGTATGGAGTCTTAGCTTAACTCTCTTAACAACTTTGTTTGTCCACACTGACAAAAAAAAATTGCCACAGAATCACTTTATAAAGTTGATCTGTTGCACAAAAGGACTGAACATTTGAAGTTATCAAAATGCTAACAAAATGTCCACTGATAAAGGTTAACCTAAAAAGGGAAAACAAGAGGACTCTACTCTCTCTCTCATCCCCAACCAAAACACTCTTCATAAGAGTATCCTCCACAGATGTACACAACTATTGTAGTCACGATCCCCAAATATTACAAACATAATATAAATCGATTTTATACTACATCCAATTCCTATTATATTTGATCCAATTATGTACCACGTATATTCCAATGATGTATTATCAATAAACTGTATTTAGGCATCAATGTTATAGTTACTATTTGCTCAATGAAGATATGTGTCTGTATAATAATTTAGGCGACAGTCAGATTTTGTTTTAGAAGCCATTAATGGACTAATCCTGATCACTGTGAACTAAAGCATTTGCCAGTGACAGGCACCACATGGGATGTTGGTCTGGAGTCACATCCCACAATGCTGTGCTGCTCCTCCTCACTCGTGCACCACACCTCCCGTCCCAGAACCACCAGAGCTGGATCCAGAACCGCTGTGGATCCAGAACCTCTGTGGATCCAGCTCCACATCCATCCGTGCGCTCTGAGACTCTCGTATACGCTAATAAAAGAGCTATAAGCGCATGTCCAGAGGGACTTACGGAGTTGCGTTGTTCTCTCTGTGTGTGACGTACTGCGCGACTGGGCGCAGGTGTACTGAACTTCTTATGCTGATTCAACTGGGTCAGTCTTAGCACACCATCAAGTTGGTAAAAAGGGACTCTTTACTAGGATACAAACACAGCAAAAGTGGTCATTTGCAAAGTAAGAAGTGTGTTCTGCGGTTTCCTAACTTCCCATAACAAAGTGGAAGTATGTAATCTAATCAAGGAAAAGCAATCACTCAGCTAGTCCTTATTCATGATGTAGTCCATGATGTAGATGTCTCAGTAGGTTTGGACTTGCAACACATCTATTACTCAGCAAACTCACATGATGGTTAGATGTTAACATTGCCTGAGCGGCTCTAAGAGCAGCTGGCCCTGAGCGGCTCCACCAACCAGCTGGCCCGTGCCTATGACACCAACCTTCCGGCCACTGGCGTGGACGCAGACAACTGGAGCCTCGCCCCATGCCATGCTAGAATGAATCAGGTTTTGACCAATCGCTGTGTCTGTCTGTCCAAGACCCCTCCCCCCCCATACCAAGGTGTGTCATTTTCATGCAAAGTAAAATTTGAAGCTAATATTTTAGGAGCTTTAAATATGAATCCTGTGAGCTTTGCTTATATTAGATGCTTTCCACAATAAAGCCAGAACTGCACTTAAATAAATTCAGTCTAATTCAGTGCACCTCTCTGGGTGTTATTTTATACACATAGGTAGTTTTACTGTGTGTGCGCTTAGCAAAATAAGCTCTATGTATGGCAGCACTAACCCAGTTGTGCTTTATACAACATATGGCAAAAGGATGACAAAAAAACAGAGTTGCATGTGCCCCATTGCCATTTGACCACTCCAGTGCACACTGCATTTCTGCTGGATCCAGTTTGGCCCAGCTTCCACCACTACCCCATCTGGTGCTCTCATTGGCTGTGAGGACAGGGCCAGCCACGCTCACTGCCCAGGGAAATTAGCCAGCTAGCATGCCAGACTGCTGAGAGTGGAGAAGAAGGGGTAATCCCTCAGTGGCTCCGTAAACAACCAGGAAAAAAGCAGGTAATAGCCTCGCTCTAGCATAGCGTGGTCTTTCAGGGGGGCAGGAGAGAATTGCAGGTAGGTCCCCATCCAAGGCTGGAAACCGAGCCTGGTAACAAATCCTCCAGGTATCTGAAAGTTCAGCGCCTTGCGGTGATAGAATACCGTATCTTTACGGGCCAGGAATGGCCCAGTGGAGATGTGCGACCCGGATCTCCTGAACCTGCTCCTCTCCGTATTTTCAGGCAGGTTGATTTAAGCTCCAGAGAAACACAGTATGCCCACTTCTCCATGCATCTGACAGCAGCACCACCCGTGTGTTTCTGTTCTATTCTACTTCGCTTGTTTTTTTCACCCAAATGTTGGAAAGGTAGCTGTGCCACTTGAGTGCAACCACAATGCAACCACAGTGTAACCAGCTTTATCCATCCATCCATCCATCCCTGTCTATGGAGCAACACCCACTGCACTAAGGTGTACTTCTCTAGCCAGTGCAACACTCTTAACCGCATGGATAAGCCTGGTTTATACCTACTGCAGACACAGCTAAAGTGATGTAATTGTAAATGAAGCGGTTGCTCGCGGAGACCACTTTCAAGTGCTGCTCGAAAATTTAAACCATGCTGCCCCTCCGTTTGGTGACGCAGGAGAGCCCTGCTTGTTCATTGGGCGAAAACATAACTGTAGCACAGAAATATGAAAAGCAGGTCGGACCAAAGATTGTATATAAACGCCTTGATTTTCGGAAGTACCAAAAATAGGTCTCCTTGTCAACGTTGCACATCTGTTGGATGAGCATGTTTAAATTCACCCTAACCCTAACCCTGCCTTTGCAGAGTGTTTAAAGGGACTACATGTCACCGTCTTCTCCATCTCTCTGCCCCATCTCAACAACATCCATGATAACTTCTCCATGATAACCGATTGTTTGTGATCAGTGTGTCTGTTGGGTCTGTTTTTTTTTTTTTTGCTTCCGTGTTTACTGTGGGGAAGAGGTGGTTCTTTCCCCAACAACGCCACCACAGTCCACCAAAGTACACGGCAACCAGGCACGGTGATGCAATAAACGCAAACACAGAGCGAAGCAGACGGCCTGGGTCCGCGCGATGCGCCCACGGTAGGTATGAACCAGGCGTGAACCAAAGAAAGAGTTTGATTGACTGATCGGTTCATTCACTCCTACATGCCAGACGCCATCTGTTCAACTGTGTCATAGGCAAGTAGTTATTGATTGTCACTTTGAAGCTCAGGTTGTGTTCTTATTTCAGAAGAACTTTATACATATACAGATCTACATTGCAATGAAATTCTTAACAGGCCACCACTATCGTTGTCTGAGGACTAACAGTCTTACCATTACTGTGTATAGCCATGATCCCATATATGCCAGTGGTCCCATATATGCCATATGAAATAGGTCATCTGTCAACATAGTTTGATAAATTTGCACTGTTACTGCTGTAACGTATGCTAAATTATTACTCACAGCTAACCCAGATGCATTAAACAAATTTGTACTGATAATAGGTTCCACAGATCTGAAAAAAAAAAAAAAAAAGAGGTCTTCTGAATTGTCATCAGAATGAGACGTTTTGGAAGTAATTTGTAAGCAATCACAGCATTTTACTTTTGCTTGACATCTTCACATAATTGATTTTTGCATAATTGACTTTACATGATTGATTTTTATATAATATGCAGAGAATTGTATGTGCTGAAAAGACCAATCCTTTCATATATATATATATATATATATATATAATTTATAATTTGAATCCTGTGTATAAGCATTGAGAAACCAATCTCTTGCATGTGTCATTTATAGTATTCTGCTGACCATGTAACTTCCAGGCTAATTTAAATGGCGTAAGGAATCGTGAGGGGGGGGTGGTTGGGTAATTGATAAGTGAATCAGCTTTAACTGTGTAATCAATTTAGGCCTTCATCTTAGCCTTTGAATTGAGCAGTTAATTGGCTTGTGCCAAAGAACGCTGGGGTAAAGGCCGGCCGTTATCAAAGATGGGCCCTCAGCGTTCGTTTGTGCTGGCTTTGCCTCCGGGCGTCTTCGAGCAAGTCCTGGTGTTTACGATCGTTTGTGTGCGACAGGAGAGCCGTGGCTGGAACTGGACAACTTCTTCTCACTGTAAAGGCTGAAGCGTGCGTGGGACGTGCAAAACGCATAGATCGGCTAAACACGCCGATCGGCTCTTGTGCTTTGATTGACCCGTTCGGTGGCAGCGGCGCGGATCTCCTGATAGGCAAATCGATTCGCCCTAACCCTTTCCACGCCGTCTTTTTTAAACCGAGCCATTCTCACTTCTCCGTCTCCTGTTTGGGGCTCTCCGGCGACGGCCAGCGCTTTGGTTGGGCAGCTGTGCCCCGCTAGCATCCGCGGTCCCACCCCCACTTCCCTTCAGAGCCTGGCCAGCGGTCTGAAAGAGACCCGGAGGTCGTCAGGAGCAGAAAGCCAGGCCAGGCAGGGGGCTAATGGCCACGGCGTGAATTTGTCTGGGAGGTTGGCAGTAGGAGAGTAGAGGATTGGTCGTAAGAAAAAGCCCCAGGATCTGGGGCAGAGCCCATCTGCTTTTGTGGAGGGGAGCATCAAAGCCAGGCAGAGCACAGTGGGAGGGCTTTTTTCACCAGGAGCAGGCTACATATGGACCTTGTATATCTCCATGCAGGCCTATTGGACTGAGCTTCAGCTCTCCATTTTCTCCTTTCTCTCCATCCCCACATGGCCTCCAAGTGCTATAAAGTGTTCAAACTTAGAAATTCCATTATTTGCCCTGGAAATTCAGATAATTGATGAGTTTGTTTGACCCAGAGTACCTCACCACCCAGTAAACCCCCCCCCCACCTGTAACCCTTGCTAGCAAATGGGAATTGTGTGGTTTATTTTTGTTGTGTGAGTGTAAATGTAAAAAAAAAATAAATAAATAGGTCACTGCATGGCTCAAAAACATGCTGAGGGGGTGACTAATTATTAAAGTGACTAATAGTACATTTGCCTCCAAGCACCAGTTACTTAAATCCAAGGCAGTGGTTTAGCTTCCAACATACAGCCTCCTGTTCACATAATACGATCTCTCTCTCTCTCTCTCTCTCTCTCTCTCTCTGTCTCTGTCTCTCTTATTTGCTGCTCCCCCTCTTATTCACTGAATTCAATTTCAGTTTCAATTAGCTTTATTGGCGTGTCCAAGATACATATTTGTACTGCCAAGGTTTTATAACGCTACGGTGTCACTGTGTTTCTCTCTCAATTTCCGTCTGTCTCTCTCCTCCTTTCTCTTTGATGAAGCACAAGACTAACTGCTCCTTCTCTCAGACTGCTGCCATAATTGCATTAGAGAGAAGGACTGCGAAAATTTGCAATATGTTGTATAATTTATTTCCTAACAAGCTTAACAACACAACAGTTCTCTTAACCACTAAAGATGCCAAATGATGGCAGATTTCGAATATTGTTAAGGGAAAAAAAACTAAACAAAACAGTGTGATCTTGATAGCACTGGAGTGACATTGCCACAGAATGATGTAGTTAGCTGTTCTCAGAAAGAGCCGCCACTATCTCTTTCATTATTTACCTCACCTGCTCTCTCTCTCGCTCTCTCTCTCTCTCTCTGTCTCTCGTTGTTCCCCACCCAGTCTTTTCATTCCATTTCTGAGTCATTAACTCTGTAGATGGGTCTGGCCAAGGCATGTGGAGCACACGGGGCATAAGAGAGAGAGAGCGAGAGAGAGAGAAAGAGAGAGAGAGAGAGAGAGAGAGAGAGCTGTTAGTTAAAAATTATCCAGCCTCTTCCATTACACCCAGGCTAAAAAACAATAGAGCATGTGTGGAGGGTCTGCTGCCTAGATTTGAGCAATACCCCCTACCCCCTTATCTATCCATCTCATGCACACACAGACGCACAAAACACACACACACACACACACACACACACACACACACACGTACACACTCATTAAACTATAATAATATTTAATAATGACTACATATGTGCGTACACAAACTCCCACATATTAATACACAGAGCTCTGACGAACCAAAATAGCCCAATGAAAGACAGGCAGTTGTGTTTAAATGGGAAACATTGTCTAATCAGTGGTGTTTTGATCAAATGTTACTATGAAGTTCCAAAGCATCCCCTTTACACGTTTGCTGATAATATACCAATGTGTGAATGCAGATGCTTCATTATCACATCCAAAATCTCCAAGCTGTTTATTATGCACTAAACAATGTTTAAATTGACAATTTGTTTCCTGGTCAAAATGCAAAACAATCATTTCTGAAGCTTCGAGAACAATAATGATAATTGGATGGTAAAGGAGCCCCATTTTGATGCCTGATGAACTGGTTTATAGACAGACTCTCTAGTGTTCCAGGGTCCAGGGGAGTGTGTGTATTTCAGAAAATATGAACACATATATATTGTTTAATTGACAATATATATGTGTTAATGTGTGTGTGTGTTTCAGAAAATATTAACACATTTATATTGTTTAATTAACAACAATAACTTGCCACTTTTCATTCATGTTGATGACTTGACAGTCAGCAAGGAAATTCGGTCTATAATTAAAAAAAAAAAATTAAACAAATGAAAATTTCCTGGTGGGTTATTACTGTGGCTATTCTAAACTCTTCACTTAAAGTTGTCTATTCAAATAAAATCTACTATAAGATCACATCTGCTACACATTTATCCAATCTCATGTTCAGAACATCTTGAAAAGACCAAAAAAAAAAATGAAAAAGCCTTTGACTACATCTGCCTAAAAAGAACAGAGTTAATACAGCCCGAGAAAAAGAGATATTTTAAGGTGGAAGCAACGACAGCTGGAATGCAGGCTTGTAAAAACACTGCACCTCACAACAAACCAGCAGAGCTGATGTATAATCCAATTACAATTACAGGAACCTGGGAGTAAGAAGGTTCCGGTTATGGAGGGCACAGTAGTCATGGATAAACCCCTGGCCTTGTTCACCACAGCCAACCCCTCACTGCCTCAGCACAGGCAACTGAAAGACGTTTAAAAGGAAATACACTCTCCCCTGAGAGGGAAATTACATATCTCTCAAAACAAGTCTTATTAAAGCTAATTGTGAACAATTAAAGTCATTATGTGGCCAACTCCTTTGTACAATTCACCTAAGGACCAAAGGGTATGTTGGAGGGTTTTTTTCTGATTTAACCCATCAGACCCCTGCAGATCAACTTTGCCCTCACAGCAAGAAGAACTCCTCTTTGTTCTTCATGAAGCCTAGATAATTACCTGTTGATCTCCATGGTTACCAGTGGCCATACAAGTTGAATCGTGTGCCCAGGTCTTGCTCAGTAAAGATCCATTCATGAACTTTTTTTGTGTGTGTGAAATCACATGCAAATTTATAGATGTTAACTTAATCAATCTATATGTGCCTTCATTAACAGACAATACAACAAATATTCCACAGGGAAAAACATGAAAACAGCAAACCTTTACAGCCCCCCCCCCCCCAAAAAAAAGAATATAAAAACAGCATTAACTGATTTTATGACTTACATCAAGCATTCAGTTTGTACCCGATAATTTACTTTAACCTCTTAGCTGATGTGCAGAAAAGCCCCACCCCACCTGCTTCTGGCCCCTCCCCCGGGGCTCTTTTGAGAAACCCCACAGCAGAGGGTAAGGTGTTGGGCCGGTGGCCCCTGTGGGACGTGGGCCAGCTGTCACCCCGAGGTCCTCGGGAACGCTACTGATCCGCATGGACAGGGGCTGGTCACCTCAGGTTGGCTGTTCACTGCGTTCGGAACCTTACAAATACAGAGAAAGGGAAATGATATGTGCATATAAGACTATGAAAGCCTCAAACATTGGGAAATGTCTGCATTAGCTCTGTCAAGTTTAGTGAAGGGCGCCAGGTCACTGCACTCAAAACCCTTTCCAAGGATGAAGATATGAGACATAATGTAGAGCTCATTTTTAAGGCTACAACTTCTAGTCCAGGTGCACTTACTGGCACATGCAGAAAGGTAAAACCATCCAAAAAGCATCCAACACCAAGAAAAACCGCACCCCCAAAATAATATGTACTAAACTATACAAATATAATACAATTGGGTCTCAGGAATTCATTATTATTTATTACTAAACCACTGCAGTTTCGTTATTTTGCATAATAAAATCGACACTCCCGTTGCTCATCCTAACCCTTCTGTTGTTGCTGTTCGTCTGATAAATTGACTCATTACTTGAATAAGTGTTTTAAAAAATGCACTGCCACAAAGTAAGATGGAAGACCTGGTAATGCAGTGGGGATTGATGTCTTCTTTAGTGTCTCAGCGTCACTTTCAGTGTTGAGGTAAATTGCTGAAAACTGTAATGACATACTAACGGGAGAGAAAGAGGCAGCTAGCTTTATTTGGAATATTCCAAGTGCCATTACTAGTCAGAGTGATGAAAACAACAGACAAAGGGGCAAATCCATAATCATAAACTCAAACAGGAAAATTAGGTCAGAATAGAGAAACACAGTAGACCAGGAGAATAACCACGGGAAAAAATATGGCTATGTTATTTTAGTGAGACTTTACAAGGTCATGACAGAAAATAATTCCTCATGGGCCAGGAGACACCAGGATGGAGGCGGAGCCAAACAGGAGCAGAGGAACAGGTGTATCGTCTCTGAGGGGCGGAGACTCAGGCCCGAACGTTAGCCAGTTACCTGAACGCGCATCTGTGTCTCGCACTACTAAATTTCCAGCTTTTCCCTGCGCAGAATTCATGAGACAACATTTAAAACTGTCTCATCCATTGTCTGACTGTTAGCACATTGCGAGTACAGGATTTTTCAGTGATATATCTTTTCCTAGCTTCACTATAAATGTCAGCCAATAAGTCTTTAAGACGATGCTATCCATTCACCCGCCAAGCCCGAAACAACGGTCTTGACACCAGTAATGTCTGTATCCAAAACTATGCAACAAAACTTGCTAAGATAACAGGTACCATCCATGTCATTATGCGCAGGTTTGAATACAGTGACCGCCTGTCCATTCTCTATGTTTGATTCAAACCAACCTAGACTTTGTTTGGTGTTTATCCCTTGTACTCAAAGAAGATGTTACTGTCCCTGATAAACCTTGGGATACCTTAAAATCATTAACTAAGCAACTTTAGACCTAACAAGCCTTGAGCTTATGAGTTTAAGTCTCCGAAACTAAATGAAAAATGTTTGGCTGAGCCATTTGTGCAAAGGATAATAACTACCTACTTGAGAGCTCAAAATCCAAAATAACCGAATTATTGGTGGGAACATGAGTTTCATATTTCATATTCTTCACAAACTTTATACAAATGGACCTTTCAACAAGGTTAGTGAACAGAACTGTTCTCGTAAAATTCGGAGTCTTGAGGACCACCACACATATATATGCCCTCCAAGCATTACACGGTCCATCGCACTTGTGTCAGTCTCTGGAGGGCCACCAAACCCACAGAGCTTGAAAAACACCTAAATCAGGTTGTCAGTTAATGACCAAGCCATTGCCCGAGCTGATCTGGATGCTTTACCCAGGCCAGACACTGACACTGGCCACTGTGACTGGGGCTCAAAGTTCCATACGACAAAGTTCCATTGGCTTCATTCAAGGCCAGTCTAATCACTCACAGAACTGCTAGCTAGGAGATGTGACCTGCTGTAACAGCTGAAGTTGCAATAGCTGAAACATTAGCAATAGCACATAAAAGGAAAAAAAGTTGATTACAGCACGGTTCACCCTAAACCAAACCAGGCTGTAACACAGTTTGTCATTGCATGGAAACTTGCAGTTCCTCAGCCAGCTAACGTACACTGTCTCTGTTTCTCTCTCTCTCTCTCTCTCTCTCTCACACACACACACACACACACAGACACACACACACACACACATACCAATCAATTAGCCTTAGTGCTGAAGGAATGTTGACTAGGCAACACTGGGTTCCCTGTCTTTCCCCCCTCTGCCTCCCTACATCTATCTCTTCTGTTCTACCTCAGGCACACACAGTGTCCGCTCAAACAGACAGATCTTCAGGCCTAAGAAAGCTTAGAAAACAGAGATCCTTGCCTTTGACGTGCCTGTGTGTGTATACTCACTAGTGACCGTGGTGTGTGTGTGTGTTCTGAACACACGCCATGGTGTGTAAATGTCAGTCATGGCCTGGGAAAAACACAACATGTACCAGTGCAGGGGAGTTTGTACAGCTTGCAGTGTATAAGAGTCGGTACAGAAAATCCAGCTTTGTGTAGAAAAATCTAGAGTCAGATTTCCTGTAGTCCTCCTGGGTACTGAGGTTAAGACTGTGATTAGCTTTTGATGTAGGCATATGTAGAGCCCAGTGGAAAACGCCCAGAAAGACAAGTACACGATCGCGCGTGTGTGCGTGAGGTTATGCGCAGGCACGCCTTCCCTTCCGCTCCCGCGGCGCTCCTTTCGCTCTCATTTGCATAACCTTGATTGCTTTATTTCATGCCTAATGCGTACTGCGGCCCGTGCGTGCAGAGTGTGTGCGCTTTTGTTTTCGTACGTTTTAACGGTCTTAACCGAAACGTACCAAATAGGCATGTGTGGTCATGTATGTGCTCGTGCGAGGAAAGAGATAAATGACATATTGTGCCGAAATTATGGGGAATTTTAGAATGTGTATGTGTGTGTGTGTAAGACCCATACAGTCCACATGTTTATTTGCAATATGGGTCATAATGAATGGTATAATCAGTTGGCTCTTGACTTCTCTAACAGTCATAAACACAGACACATTTTAGCGCCCCCCCGTCCCAATGTTCCCTCCAAATGGAATTTCCTGCTTCCTTGTTTTTTCCTTTTTTTCATTTTCATTTTTAATTAAAAAAGGCCAATCATCCATGTTTTCCATCCTTAATGTATTTTATGCTTGAGAAGCGAACAAAGCTAGACTTTTCCTTTCTTCATTTTTTTATTTCGCCCAGCAAAAAAACAATCTTAAGAACTGTTATTCCGACTGTATAATGAAGTAGTTAGTTACCTGCTAGAGCTGCTAGCGTTTTTACAACCGAGAACGATATTAGCTCTTTTCCACCACATATCTTGGCAGTAGCACTTCGGGTAAATCAAGTGTTACCCAACGAATAAACAAACACCTAATTGGAGAGAAAAGTTAGATATCGTCTCTTAAGTTTGCATTAAGCTCCACGATAGCCCTTTATTCTATCGTCGGTTGTGCTACATTAATGCGCACGCTAGGAAACTATTCACCGATATGCAGAGCGTAAGAGATCGGCATCAAACTACCTAACCGAAATAGCCATAATGATTTTGCCTTATGCAGTCATTAAGTAATAAATCACAACCTTCTTCGGGACCCGTCGTGAGTTTGGAGTTCCAAACTACAGACGAGAATGACACTGTCCCTTGGACTGTGAGTTAGAAGCAACTAATGTATCATTGTTCATTACCACAAGTCACGTTACAGGGGGTACCATTTAGAAAGAAAGATAAGGGCTAGGCGCCTACGTAATGAAGAGAGCAGTGCAAATGACTATCAGACGAAATAACTTCTGGCAATTCCGTTTCTCTCCATGAGAACGCTTACCATAATTTTACTAAATGACGCATGCTGGTTCTATTAGAGCGTGCGTTCTGTTGGGGAGAAAAGTGAGTTTCGGAGAGGGACGTGTTTCATAAGTGCCGTCCGGTCCACTGGATCCACAGCGTCACAATCTTTCACTTACGTTAACTCTAGCAAAACATGAATAGCAGTCTCTCTCAGAACCCAGACGATACAACAAAACTATGTTAATTAAAGGCTTGCCTTTCCCTTCGTTCCTTCTCGGATACTACGGTCTCTTAAACTTGCTTCTACTGTTTTAAGGTACCATCTGTAATTTGGACCCCCTCCCCCCGATATCTGGGAATAATCACAAATAGGTTTTCAGTGTTCAGCTTTTTAATCAGATGCACTGAATTTCAAACAGGGTTTGGGGGTTCGGAACCTTTTTACACAGCCCGTGATAAACGCTTCCTCTCTATCCTGAACCTCAAGGTACACCAGGAACACCATTCAGTTAATGCATGCGTCAGCGCTATAGCCTCTGGTTACATATGTGTGTAGAAGAATGTGAATTCTAAGCGTCGGCGTAGGTGTTTTTATGTGAATTGCTAATTGGTAAATGGACAACCATTAACAACTTAATTTACATTCCCCGATTCCTCAGTCCAAAAATCATGCAAATGAAGCTCCTTTCTTTGAAGATCGACGTTTTCTAGGGTCCTTACTCACTGTCCCTTTTTTCTGAAGCGACCTGGTTTACGCTTCCGCTATTGAACATAAACAAAAGTTCTGGTTTAATTAGCAGCCCTGGCAGTGAAAGAAGCGCGCGCACAGAAAACAGGGCCGGCGCACGCGCTTCGTCTCCCGCACTCCTGCCTGTGTGTGTGACAGTCCTGGTTTGTTTGGGCAAATAATAAATTAATGATGTTCTCGCTTTCCCGAAACAATCTTTAAGTAGAGATTTAATAAGACGTTTAAGAAGTTACTGGAATAACGTATATACACATATAAAGCTTCAGACACAAGGCAAACAAAAACTGTTAAAAGTTTTAGCAAAAGTGACCCAATATACGAGTATATTGCCGAACTTTTTAGTAACTTGAGATTTAGCTTTTTGTGAGAATTTAATTGAAATATCTCTTTCATATGAAATTCTGGATACAGTTCAGTATTCTTATGTAAAAAATGTTGCAATTAAATATTGCACAATTCTTAGATTATATAGTTATATATACAGTATAGCACATATACAAAACTATATTATAATCTAAGCAAAGGGGGCGGGGTCTCCTTTCTTTGAAGATCAACCTACTCACTGTCCATTAAGTACAGTATACACTATACAGTATTAGCGCAGAGGGACATTTAATACTATGCAACATATCCAACAATAGTCTCTTTTTTTGCAGGATACAAATGACAGGCTGAAAAAGAAGTAGGAAAATACAGAACTGGGGGGTGGAGGAGGGTGGGGTCATGGCTGTGGGTGTGAGTGAGTATAGGGGAAGCCACTTGTATTTCGAGGGTTAAATGCTGACCCTCCACACTTCTAGTTAGACATTAATGGAATCTTTGCTGAAGGGTGGGTGTGGCAGGGTCAAGAATTTGTGTGTGTGAGTGAGTGAGTGGAGGGTTGGGGGGGGGGCTGGCAAAGACTGCATGCTTCATTAAGCCCATTGGCTGTGGGGTTCATTAAAAACCAAGCAAGGCGACATTCCAAGGGACTCTATTAACCAAACTCCCCCTTCCATGGACTCCCTGTGTGCTTAGCATCTTTTAACCAGCTTGTCCTAACCTCATCACCACATCACTCCTCCCATTCTGCATACACACACACACACACACACACACACACACACACACACACACAAAACATTGTGTTCCACCACCATGGCCCTTTTTATTACGCTTCCCTCCAGACAATAGGCTCCATCTGTTGGTTAGGCTCCATTTCCAGAGCTCCTCTGGAGGAACTGCACCCCCCATGACACAGTGACTCAGTTCGGCACAGGTGGAGGGTAGCCTGGCTATCCAAGCCCGGTCTCCATGGATACTTTCGTTGATGGGGAGAGGGAGAGTGAGAGGCAGGAGGTGCGGGAGTCCCGGCAGCTGCAGTGAGTGGTGGGAGGTAGCTGTGATGCTTTTTAGACGCTTTCAGAGAGGCAGAGGTGAAGCAGAGAGCCAGACTAATGAGAGCTCCACCCGCGCTGGCTTCACCCAGAGAAACACCTGCATTTTGCCCTGTGTAATAAAGCTGGCGCAAGAAGTATCGACGAAGAAGAAGATGAAGAGGAAAAGGAGAAAGTAACTGAGAGGGTAACATTTTGATTTGGTGACATGTTAAATGAATATGAAATGCTTTGCAGTGGTGCTAACTATCTCATTACCCATTGCTCATTAACTTGGTATAAGCCATTGCTGTTTGGCATGTTGAATGTGTTAAAATGCAAATGAACCAAACAGCAACCCAACAAACTATCCTGTTAATCAAGATGTCTTAAAATTGTGATAAGGTAACACTCGTTGCACATGATAACAAAATGATTTTTGGTCTCCAGAGCGGAGTCCACTCAAGCTCTCGGCATGACCCGAGTCTCATTCTGAGATTACGGAGAGGGAAAGCATGTCCAAATTGCATGCTGAAATGCCAATTATACGAAACTGCATGCAAGAATACAAGGTTTCAGGACTCCTGCAAAGCACTATGGCCTTTGGCGCTGCAAGATGACATTTCTTTATATTGATGCCAGTTTAGAGTGTAAGCTCAAAGTGGGGTAGTCATATTTTCTTTGACTGAGTACTCCTGCAGTTTGGTAAAAAGAAATCACGGCATTCAACATCTCCACTTGATAACACTAGTTCTTTCTATATCCACATGCTATGGGATTTTATTATGATTTTTTGGATTTTTTTTATATTGAACACAAAATATCCACTAAGTAAAGGTTATATGTAGCACCTCTGGGTGAGGGAGTGAACAGCCTCCGCACTTGTTCACTCCTCTGGGTGAGGGAGTGAACAGCCTCCGCACTCTTTCACTCCTCTGGGTGAGGGAGTGAACTGCCTGTACACTCTTTCACTCCTCTGGGTAAGGGAGTGAACAGCCTGTACACTCTTTCACTCCTCTGGGGGAGGGAGTGAACAGCCTCCGCCCTCGTTCACTCCTCTGGGTGAGGGAGTGAACAGCCTCTACACTCTTTCACTCTGCAAACACTTGGCTGAGTGCACTCCAGGCTTGCTTCTGCAGTTTCAGCACCAGACGTGACACAGGACCTACATGGGTCCATTTTAAATGGACAGTGTGCAGTATGGGTTTAGCCTCGTTTTTGACCCCTTGATGAGTTAATTACTGCGCCTTTAAAAAAGAGGAAGGACGCTAGTGTAGTATTCCTTATAGCTAAACAAATACAAAAGCCCATCTGTTGGGGTAGGTGCATGTTTTTGTGTGTGTGTGTGTGTATGTGTGTGTGTGTGCACTCTCATGCAGACAGAAGCAGCCACGAGATAATAGACTACATGGCTTAAGTTATTAATGCACTATTTTACAGCTTAATCTCTTTTTTCCATCTGAGGGTTTTGCGCCAAACACTTCTGTCCATCTACTTCCGAACCCTCTGCCATTTTTCTTCGCCTTGCCTGCAAGATTTAGCTCTGCCTCAAATGCTAATCTCAACAGTTTTGTTCTAGAGTTTCTAGAGGTTTTTTCCAGCCATTGTCTGACATCTCCATCATGTTCATGGACTACCAGGAGAAAGTGGATCTCCCTCTAGAACTCATGGCCTAAACACTTTAGCCAGAAGGAGGGAACTTTGTGGCATTGCTACTACATTATTTGCATGCAGGAACGAGTACACAAATCTTTGTGTGTGTGTGAGGGTGGGTCTCCTAAGGGTGTGTTTGTAGTTGTGTGTGTGTGTGCATATATGCACACCCCTTGTTCGTATTTGTGTGTTTGAGAATCGAAGATGCCTCTCTGTGTGTGTGTGTGGTGTGTGTATGTGTGTGGTGTGTGTGTGTGTGTGTGTGATAGTATCAGTAATAGCCTGGCAGTGCTGGCACAGTAAATAAAAGAATGGGACTTAGGAAGATGGCCATGACACTCCTCAGCCTCCCATTTCAATATGAGCCCTCTCGCCCATCGTCTCTTCCTCTCTCCCTCCCTTCCTCCCTCTCTCTTTTTATTCGGCGCGCCCCCCCCCCCCCCCCCCCCCCCGCCGGGGGGGGGGGGGGGGGGGGGGGGGGGGGGGCACCCCCCAAAGAGGGGGGGACGGAG